>OY720025.1:8664313-8778523 GCA_963082485.1 Eudonia mercurella
ACAGAAGCAGTAAACAACTAAAGTTGATACCACATAAAATGTAAAGAAGTAATTTCGCATCGCCCGCACTCCACCGGCACTTCAGCGGCGACGACAGTGAAAAACAACTATCTGAAAAGTTAGGAAATAGGAAAGGCGACAAACAATGGCCAAGTTTTTCTAGTTCCAGCGCCATAGACATTGTGTCGGCTGCCAGCCGGATGCGACTACGAAATACGAGCATTGTTTTTGGTCACCACTCCGGCCGTCTGCCCACTTTAGGAAATTAATTGACATGGAACGTTGTCGGCTGCAAACAAAACCGTTAGGAATCTTCGAAGTGCTCCCGACTTGATACATTTCAATTAAAAGTTTTACGAAGCGAATAACGTCTGCGGTTGCCGCACTAATGAACGTGGAATAACTTTTCATTAGAAGCTGAAGTCTAATATCCTCCGTAACAATTAATTCGGAGAGTTATTTTTCAGAGTCAATATTCGTTTGATTACTCCTAGTTTGCTTTGTGTTCTCTAGTCTATGTTTGAATAAGTTATTAAATTAGCTTTAATAATAAAAATAATAAAGCCCTTTTATTCCAAATTCGCTACAATTTTGACAATACATGTTTTAAGTTTTATTTTTATAGTATGTCTCGCAATTCGGCGTGCCTCCTGGCATAGGCCTCCTGCAGCTCTCTCCACTAAGCTCTATCTTCTGCTACTCTGGTCCAGTAAGGCCCCAATAGGTTAGGCTGATATCGTCTTTCCATCTTGTTTTTGGACACCCCTTTCTTCTAATGTCCCCTACCATAAGGTACCATAAGGTTACTTGTTTGTTCCATTTGTTTGTTTGGCAACGTAGCGTACTTCTTTCCTTGCCCTTTGTGTGCTAGCTAGTCTTTCTCTTTGCTTGTCTGTTAACGCCCACAATTAGCTTTAGGTATATGAAAATTGTAACGAGAAAAATAAATCCGCGAAACAAATTACATTTTTCTCATATTATAAATCTTGCCTTTATGAAACATATATAACTCATACTAAGTATCCACTTTTCTTGGTAAGTAGGAAAATGGAATATAAGGGTATGGATGGTAACAGAGAAAAGTTATTGCATGTGCCTATACGAACATAAAGCGCTGCTATAAAACTGCTATGTTATTCAAATGAAGCCGATTCACAAGGAAAACTCGTGCAATTATGTTAAGAAGGTAAAGAAGAGGGTTGCATGTAACGACGACTCGCTCGACAGTTGCTTCAGTTACAAATAGTTTTGAGGCGTTTTGCATTAGAAACTGATGTTTATTTTAAGTCAAGGCGTTTTAGAGACGACAGTCAAGAAATAGGGCTTGTCGTTAAGCCCGTAAACAATAAGATATAACGGCTCTCCGACCCGAAAAAGAGGACCTAAATCAATCCGCAAATCCTTATTGATGCGACGAAACTTTTCTTGTGGAAAGTTATCTTTCGTCTGTTAAATTGCGAAGGCTGCCGAAGTCTCAGCTTACAATGCGAACAGCGGCGAGGGTTGAGCTACATGGCTACAGCGATACGGACAAAAGATTTAATTACACGAATGAATCAAGCGTGGAGGGCGGGCGGTGCGTCGGAGTGGGGGACGTCAGCGATAACGTGAGCGGTGCACCCACGCGGGTCGCGTGATAAGCCCGCTGGCCGCCATTGTCCCTCGGCCTGAAGACCGTGCGGGCTCTATCATGATAAGATTATTCGCAATTACAGATCGCATCTCTCTGTCTGTAGGTAATACAAGGCTTACTCTCGTGAAATGTGGAAGGAAACGAGACCTTTGCAATTAGGCGTAGGTTTGATGTTTAAATAAAAAAAATATAGACCGTGTAGGTCGACCGCAACGAAGTTTCGTTAGCTTGATTTACTTAAAGTATTAAACTCGTCCCTACTACGTATTTTTGATTGGTGGTGAATTTATAAAAAAAACGCCTTGACTCAGGAGGGACATCAGCACTGTTATAAATTGTGTTATTTGTGACACAAAAAACAATTAAAAATGACTTGTAATATTAGGGTTAATAATATTGGGATTTCATAGTTCAAAAGACAATCACCAAGAAAACGTATGACGGAAGAGTTAGTAACCCAACAATTTCGCAGGTACCCGCGAACAAGCTTACGTGTACGCGATGTCCGCGGCGGCGCTGGTGTGGTCCGTCGCTCGGGCGTGCGCGGCGGGCTCCCTGCCCGCGTGCTCGTGCGCCGCGCCGCCCCGCGCCCCTCCCCGCCCCCCACGACAAGCACAGCTCACGCCCCCCGAGCCGCACGCGCGCTTCAAGTGGGGCGGCTGCGGCGACAACTACCAGTGGGCGGAAAGGTTTGACTTTTTATTAGTCTTCTAGTTTGATAGCGCAGTAGGCCTGGCCGTTTGCTATGGTGCCGCCCACGAGCCGCACCAAGTACCAGTGGGCGGAAAGGTGATTGTCACTTTTTTAGTGTTCTAGTTTGATAGCGCGGTCGGCCTGGCCGCTTGCTATGGTGCCGCCCCCAAGCCGCACCATGTACCAGTGGGCGGAAAGGTGATTGTCACTTTTTTAGTCTTCTAGTTTGATAGCGCGGTGTGACTGGCTGCTTGCTACAGTGCCGCCCCGCGTGGCAAGCACAGCTCACGCCCAGTCCCGAGTCATTTTATTTGACTTTTTGACTGATAGCGAGAAGGAAGAGCTGCTTGCCACAGCGCCCGCTCGCCTACGATAAATCTCGTAATGGCTGTCATTTTCATTATAGTGTTATCCATAAAATTCTCAAGATCTTGTATGCTAAGTCAATATACCTCAGAAAAACAGGCTGGGTTAAATTTTGTCAATGATTTTACTGTTGGAACCTTTGGAAGTTATGGAACTAACTTAAAATTCGTACAGTGCGTGCCAAAACTAAACGGAATAGTGACCGAGAAAGAGCGTAAAGGTCCAAATTGTTATTTTCGAAGGGCTTGCCTTCGAAAATGAATGAAAATGTAGTGCCAATCTTCAAATTCAGCCTTTATTCTAGATTCGCGAAGCAGTTCTTAGATGCTCATGAGATTGACGTGAGAGACGGAAAGATCGAAGACTTTTTGGAGATGGAGACGACGACGTCGACTGAACCCATAACGACAGCTATGCCGGAGTCTACCACTGCCGCCCCCGTCGTGATCCTGGTGGACGACCAGCCAGCGCCGGCCAACTTCACCGCCGCGCCCAAGTCTCGCAGGAAAGGGAAGAAGGGAAGGAAGCGCCTGCCGAGGTCGCCACGCCGCGGCAGGCCCACGAGGAAACGGTTCAGATCAAGGTTAATAATTAATTTGGAATCCCATAATAAATAAAACTATATACCTTGTAAAACAATACCAAATGATTACGAATGTTATATTCACACAAAAATATAATTGAAATAATATAATTATGGTGTTAATTCCGCTAAATCACTCGTTCATCAAGCTTGGATGTCTAATGAATGTTATAAACAAAAACCAACAAATGTTATACGTTGTTTCGGTGTCTATCCAAAATTAGTTAAACATACAACATGCTTGTAATTTAGCTGACGGAAGCGGTGTCAATATTTAGTCCTTCGAGCCGGACGTTTTTCCATTGGCAATTATATTTAAACACCTTGTTATCAGATACGAGTACGAAGACAGAGGGTCCCGCTACCGCAACATCGAGTATCGCATGGCCGCCGATGACCCACGCTTTGATCCGCAAGTGGACCTGCGTACGCGCCTCGAACGCCTGCGCCCACTCATTGCATCCGCTAACTTGCTCAACGGACGATTTGGGAGAAAGGTACAAGCGTAAGATAGTACTTAATATAATCAAAAATGCAATAATAATGTAGTGTTCATTCCGCTAAAATCATTCATTCATCAAGCTTAGTATGCTGTACTAAAGCACCGCCCACCAGCAAAAATATGCACATGCAGAAAGATCAATGGATTCAAGCAAACATGCATACCAAACCGTTAACCCAACACGCGTTTCGCCCCTCCAGGGGGCATCCTCAGAACTGTTGATTGGAGCGTATAATTTAGCGCAATTAACACTACGTTGCATTTTTGTCAGCTATGGATTTCCGCAAAGTAGGTAACGTCTCATGTCATTAACTATCTTAATGTAATCAGTTTTGTTGGTATTAAAACACATTATTGAACATCCTCCTTTTCTTCGTCTAACGCCAAATATCACAAACACTTTTCAAATCTCATATAGACCGACTTATAAAAAACAAATAACGACTACTAAAATACAGGCGGTGTCAACGGGAATGCGCACCAAATGCACCTGCCACGGCGTGTCGGGCTCGTGTTCGGTGCGAACGTGTTGGCGCGCACTACCGCCGCTCGCGCGCATCGCGGCCGCGCTCGCCACCGAATACCCGCGAGCCGGCCCGCTGCGAGCCCGTCGTCGCGCCGTGCACCGTGCCAAACCGCGGCTAAGATACGTCACGCCTAGCCCTGACTATTGCGAGCCGGATGCCGCCGCCGGCTCGCTGGGAACGCATGGAAGGTAATGTTCTGTAACAATACCACGTTAAATGTCAGCATTCAAATTTTTGCACCCAATTTGAGCTGACAGCGAACGCCTCAAGATTCGACGAATTGAGTCGCAGTCAATGGATAATGTTTGCTTCAGGACACTCAGGGGCCATAGAAACAATTATGGCCACTGCTAGAAACTATCATGTGGTCGATCCAGTTTGCTGTCACTGTCGAGCTGAGGCTACGATTTTGATAACGCAGTTTTGTATCCGTATTTTGCTTGCTTAATATTAGCCTTTAAACCGCCACTGTCGACTATAATTGAAAACTATAGCGTATCCTATACGGCAACGACGTCAATAATCGACATTACCTGTAGTTTACAAATAATACATAATAAAATATTTAGAAACTTTGTAGTACCTATTAGCCTTTAAGCTGTGGTGTGGGGACCAAAACGTTAAGATAAAAGCTGGTTCTATACTCCGTATTTCACGTTAACAGAAAATGCAACGCGAGCCTGGGCAGCGCGGCGGGCGGGTGCGGACGGTTGTGCTGCGGGCGCGGGCGACGCGCGTTACGCACGAGCCGGCTGGAGCGCTGCAACTGCCGCTACCACTGGTGCTGCCGCGTCGACTGCCAGCTGTGCCGGCTCACCAGCGAAGAGCACTACTGCAACTGATCTACGGCGCTCTACGAATCGCAACTGATTGATAAATCGCAACGAAAAGTGTAACATGTCTCCCCTCCCCCTCCCCTCCCTTTTTGAACATATTTTGATGAATAGAAACACAAATAACCTATTGTACAGACACCCAGGACACACACACTGTATATCTAATACTGTCAAATTTCTTCAATAAATGTGAACCATATAATATTCAAAGTATTTAGACTTATTGTTTGAACTTTTACAGTTTGTGGTGGTGTGTGTAGTAATCAGCATTATCCTTTAACTATGTTACTATTAGCTGCTGGCACTATTTTTATTGAAATACAAGAATCCATTTTATTCGTTATAGTTGGGGTTACTTGCAGAAACGACAATGTTAAATATCTTCTGGATGCTGACAAGTAACACGACTACTACTACTTTAACAGTTTTTTTTTATGGCTTAAATAAACAATATTTCTTTTATGTATGATGATGATGAATGATAATAGAAATGAGAAGTGAGAAATGATTTACCCCCAACCCCACGAGTATCTCAGTAAAGATATGGGGCTTTACTAAGTCCTCGGGCGGAATTCTTGAGAGAATTTGAAAAGTAACGTTGCACTGTTTTGTTTCATTTGCCAACACTCATGCACACTTAGGAACACTTAACGGTTAATAATCCACCATTATTTCACATTAATATCCCGATTCCGATCCGATAGGAATCTTCACTTTCCCGCCAAGAAGTCCAACAGTATATTTAATACTTAAATCCCTGATTTTATAAGCAAAAGAATAGATAACACCAAACAATATTTTTATAATTATGGAAACTAGTCATTTCTTAATTTATTAAATGATTCTTTTTCCTTCTATAAAAACCAAATAAGTATTAGCATGTTATTGATATAATTAGTGTATAAGTTTAGATAATAGAACTTTAGAATTTGACGAAAAAACCACCATTATAGTACTTAGCAGGCGATTTGTTTAATTTTATAGTGGACTTAATTTGAAACATATCGAAGTTGTAACTAATTTAATGAAATGAAACACTTTATTTATACAGAGCCCTGCAAAGGGGTCGAAACGTCAGGAAATAATTGTATAATAAAAGCGAGTAGATTCATATAGTGTCTCATTTTATTATGTAGCGTTTACGTATTAATCTATATAAAAATAATTTAATGTTTTTAAATTTGTTATTATGACAATAAAATGTTAAAAATAAATAATTGTAGTTCTGAAAGTTGGGCGCTATAAATACTGCTTCGCACAGACAAGTCATTTGTTTTAGATATGAAACTGCAAAAAAATCACAGAGAGCATTACATTTGTTAAAAAAAGGTTGAAAAGGATATCATGTCGGTAAGACACTAACACCCGTTTGCACTAAACTTATGAATCGCCTAAGTCTTGGCATAACTATTACCCGGTCAAGTTAACTCTGCTCCTGGCTCGAAAACGTCGCTTACACTCAGGTGCCGACTTAACTTGACCGGGTAGTAGTTAGGCAAATACTTAGGCGATTTATAAGTTTAGTGCAAACGGGTGTTAAGGTCATATTTGTCAAAAATTCAAAAATTCAAAATTCAAAAACATTTATTCAGTTTAGGCTACAAGTAGCTCTTATGAATGTCACTATGCCAACGGTTCGTAAGTCTACTCTGGGCGTGTGTCTAATATACAAATCTTCGTGATTTTCTATCTCTCAACTTAAGCAAGATCCACAAGCAGTAAAGCAGTTATCACTAAAAACTTTTGTGCAATCGTCATTAGTCGACTAATAGGAAGTAAATTGAATTGAAAAAAATCTGCTCAGTTCTACGTATTTTTTCGCAGTATATAATATGACTGGCTTAGTAGCTATATGTAGTTCGTTCATCGTAATATTAAACGTAATTCTATTGTAGATTAAACCTATGTATGTAAATATTTGACTTTATAATATAAGTATTATTATTATATTATATTAGGGTTTAACTTTATTTATTACTTTAATTTATCACCCACGACAAACACAAATACAATTAAATAACTCGAACTGTTTCGAATACTGAATATTGTGGATTTCAGACACTGGAGTCGAGTGTAGCGCTACCAAGCGAAAACTAATTTATTAGCTCTCGTGCTGTGGAGAGTAAGACCTAAAAATAAACAACTGATAAAAAACAAAAAAGTGTAATAATAAATCGATGAATTTGCACATGTTTCTCAATAGCTACTTCGTATTTTGTGAATGAAGAAATGAATGTAACTTTGAAAACATTTAGCTTTATTATAAGTTATTTTACTTTTTTACTATTGTTTATGATGAATGTAATACGTATTAATAATTTTCTTTGTAAATAAAATTCGTACTTAGTCTTTTGCATTTTAATTTGGTGTTTGTGGAATAAAATAAACAAGACATTGGTGGAGATCGTAATTTATTTATTTACAGGAAAATTGTTTGACATGAATGAACTATAATTTTACTACTATTACAGGTATTTAGCGGTGCACTTATAATGGCAACATTAAAACCGCTACACTCGTAACTCTAATGTAATTGTCATTTACAATTTATTGACGGCTCAATATCATGACTTATTAATTAGAATGTAGGTACCTAAGTGGCAACTTTATCACATTATTGATAAAATAAAGGCGAATAATAAAATAAATTCTCACTGCTATGGGGATTTGGGAGAGAAAACATCGGTAGGCAAACATCGCTTATAAGCTAAAAAAAATCACATCACTTTCTCTTATTTATTTCAATGATCGATGTCGTGAAAAAAACTTTTAGTCTCACTCGGTTACAACTTTTTCGTACGATCATATTAAATTAGTCTCTTTTATCATACAAATGGTCATTCAATGTGGAACGTACTTTACCAATTCGAGAAGACTCCCTAGCCATTTACCATTTTTGAAAAATATTAATATAATTAATTTGTAAGCAAATCATAAAAAATACATTATTTTAGAAAAGCTAATTAGTCAATTTATTTTCTTACTTTCATATAACGCAGTCTTTGGCATTCAAAAACGCATTTTACTTTGCTGTAACCATGGCAAATATTATTAATTTATGATCAGGTTATTATTATTCTATTATTTCTAGCCTAAGGATTCTGACATCGCATCGGAATCTAACAAATTTACTAAAGGAATAAGTGTATTACACTTGGATTGTGTTCGCTGTGAATGAAGAATTTTACCAATGTTTTTTATTTACTTTTTTTTATAATAACATTTATAGAAAGTTCAAGGCTATAAAGCAGGGTTTCTAAAAGTGGCGTCCACGGACCTCTTAGGGGTCCGTAGCACGTGTATCAGGGGTAGCTCAGTAAACTCTTAACACATTAAATTGTGCAGTAAACTCAGCATTTCTCGGCTCAGTCACGCACTCGCAGTGACGATGACGCATCATCGTCGTCACGCACGTCACAAGCAGCATCCTTCTCATTAACTTAGTATTAAGTGAAACTACCAATAAAAGAGTTTTCTTTTCTTAAAATAATCTTTGCCAGGTGTCCGCGGAGTTTAAATTGTAAAAGTGATCTGTGACTGCAAAGAGGTTAAGAAACTATGCTATGTGCTAAGTGTTGGTGATCGTTAAATAAATAAACAGTTCACAAAGATTTATATATGACTCCGATGATTTAGTATTTTAGACGCTTGAGCTACTGATAGAGATTGATATATTTTGGCTAAAGAATTCGAAGCTTCTCAAAAAGTTTTAATTGATAAAAAAACAAGGCGATCTCTTGAAAGAACACAAAACACAATAACATTCCGTCGTGAAAATGGTAAAAATGTTTTATATTAATTATCAAACTATTCTTGCTATTATTCCACATACGAACATGTTACGTTTTAAGACAAAGTATTAATAGAGAGTATACATAGTTAGCGTTCAATGTATTTTGATGATTTGTAAGACAATTACAGGGCGGATCTTGTATACTTTGTAATTGTAAGTCATCGCAAAAGCATGTAACTCTGTGGTAGTACAATAAAAACTCTCAGTGACATTGTCGATTAACATAAATAGACGCATAAAAAGTTAGTCTATAAAATTTAAGGCATAAAATGTCATCGAGATGTCCATCTCGAGTGACTTTAATTGTTAAGGTAATAAGTTCTTTATTTCTATCACCATATGATCGTCTATAATAATAATAATGTTTGCACATATTAAGAACTACAAAGTGTTGTGACAAAGAGTTCTTATTATTTCACAGCAAGTTCTGCTGCACGCTTTCCGACACAAATTGAGCACATTATAACTATCCACATACCTATAGGAATCATTCAAGTAACAACATTGGAATAACCACAACTGTCTATTTCATAATTATCTTTACTGTAGTTCATCATAACTCGGTGTGATCGTCGTGTTCTTTCCCTGTAATAGAAAAAGACTGAGTTATTAACGCTGTCATGTTTAATATAAATGTTACTGTTTAATCATATACATACATACATACATACAAAAATACAAAGGTTTCCTCTTTATAATATTAGTATAGATGATTTTCATTTAATATAAAACGTTTCGATATAATTTAATTTTCTATAATGATCTTTTACTCTAAAACTCATTTCATCTAATAATAAAAAAAAAATATCTTCCTCATAGCACAGCCTTAAAGCAGGGCTTTAAATACCGTAAAAAAATTGGTATCGACACTTCTGTCAAACAAGATACCGGTAAAAAAAAGTACCGATAACGATACCGGCTTGGTCTCGTTACCTAGGCATTTTTACCGGTAAATTAACTAATCGCTCTACGCGGATTGGCTAAAACGCAATATTTAACGTAACAAGTAGCGATACTTTTCTAGATAACGTTACGTGCATTATCGGTACCAAATTACCTTTATAGAAATGACGTTAGTTACCGGTACTTATAGTAACACCCCTATTTATAAACAAGTCATTACTTAGCAATTACTTTGTTCTTAGAAATGTCACTAAGATCTAATTTCATTTTATATACAAGTAACGTTTAAATTAGAATAGAAGTTTTCTTATTCAATTAAATAAAAGTGTTATTGTTATTATCAAATTCATCAATTTTATATTATTTTAGACATAATACAAACTGTCACACGGAATTTAACCTCAATTCTAGCTTGTCACTATGAATTCTTTGAGTAACCTAACTAGATTGCTTAAGTAAAGATATTGGTGACTATTGCTTGGCTAAGAATTCTAGCTTTTAGCGTTTCTAACTTCATCGGTTTACTAAATAATATGAAATTTTGCTTAAGCAATTACCTAATTTGTTTCAGTATGAGCTTTTACTCGTATATAAATACGGGGGTAAGAACTTGATAACGGTATTTAAGCCTTGTCTTAAAGTAAGCACTAAATTGCAAAATACATGGCGCTTGGTTGGCTGCTGCCGTGGCACGCTCGTTTCGCTCGCTCGGCTTGCGCGTAATGTTATATCATGTATAATGTATATGTTATGAATTATGACGAATAAGCATTATACGAAACGTTGTAAGTTGTGAAGTGTATACTGACATGACACTGCATGTCAGTTGAATCAATTGAACTTGCTAGTGACGATATATAGATAGATAGATAGATATAATATACAGTGGTGGAGTTATAATTAAAAACACTTCATATGAATTATGAAAGTTTGAAGTTCACATACAATATTCGTGAAAAATTTATAGATTCAATATTTAATAATCATGCAACAATATAGCATACATTAAAAAAACAAAACTATCTAAACTTCAATCATAAAAAGAGTTTAAAGCATACAACAGCTTATTTTCTGTTACTGGCCGCTTGGACGCCCAATTAGAAACACTTGAGAAAAGCAAGCACGGCACATTCCATTTTTTAAATTGAAAAAATTAAACTTCTTTCTTAGCTATTTCTATCGTTTTGGCGGCAATTGAACATCAAATTAGAATTTCTTTTACGATTTTTTGTTCAAAATGGGCAAAAATAAAAGTTATGACGCGTGAACTAGGCAAATAATTGTTAATTTGCACATCGACCAAAAATGGACGGACAGGAGAATAGCTGATCATTTAAAATGTTCCATAAAGAAAGTTTTTAATGCTATTGACCATTATAAAATACACGGTACTATTGAAAATGTTCTTAGAAAGGCTCGACCGAGTAAAACTTCGACCGAGAAGATATGCTAATCGTACGTATTGCTAAACAAGACCCATTTATAGGCTCTATATTAAAATGAAGTTTTTTCGCCCGATGACCCTAGAAACGTCTCGTCAAGACTGGTACGCCGTAGATTAGCGTAAGCAAAATTGTTTGGGAGGGTTTCTCGAAAGGTACTGCTTCTTGCCAAGCAACATCGAGAAAAGCGATTATTATTCGCTAAAAAGAATTGCTAAATTCGCTAAAAGCAATTGGACGGTGCCAGATTGGAAAAAGTCTTATTCTCAGATGAAACTAAAATAACATGGTAAATTCAGACGGCAAGCGCCACGTTAGACGTCCAATAAACCATGCTTTTAATTATAAATACACTAGAAGCATAGTCAAGCACGGGGGCGGCAACATCAAGGTATGGGGATGTTTTTCCGGATGTGGAGTTGGATCTGTTCGAAAGAGTGAAGGTACAATGGATCAACTGCAGTACAAAAACATCTTAGAAGAGACAATGATTCCCTACTCTGACGACAATTTGCCTGTAACCTGGATCTTTCAGCATGATAATGACCCTAAGCACACCGCCAACAGTATAAAATATTTTCTTAGGGAACAGCGTATTTCCGTATTAGACTGGCCTGCAAATAGCCCTGAATTAAATCCCATAGAAAATCTGTGGCATGTCGTAAAAAAGAAAGTCTCAAACAAACGTAACTCCAGTCACAATGAACTCTACGAAGCTTTTGTCGAAGCATGGAATTCAATCCAACTAGAAAAAATTATGAAATTGCTTGAATCAATGCTACGTCGTTGTAGAGCTGTGATCTATACTATCTATACTAATATTATAAAGCTGAAGAGTTTGTTTGTTTGTTTGTTTGTTTGAACGCGCTAATCTCAGGAACTACTGGTTCGAATTGAAAAATTCTTTTTGTGTTGAATAGTCCATTTATTGAGGAAGGCTATAGGCTATATTACATCACGCTATGACTAATAGGTGTGGAACAGTCGCTAATTAACGCGGGTGAAACCGCAGCTAGTTGATAATAAAGGATACGCAACAAAATATTGATTATAAGTTTTAGTAGCCTATACACAGTATCTATTACCTAAATTATATAATGTTCAATAATTAAACCTATAAATAATTTATCTTTTATTTTTTTTGTATTTTTTCTAATTAGTTGTCCATTATTGCTGATACTTTAAAACTCATTTAGTTGTTTTCATGAAATTTAATATTGAATCGGTAAGCACTTGTTTAGTTGATATTTTGTTGTTTTTTTCTAAAAATGATAAGTTATTGAACATATTTTATGCTATTTGTTGTTTCATTTCCAAATAAAAAGTATTAGGGTCAAATATCTTGTATAATGTTAAGTTCCGTTGGTAGTGTTTCTAATTATATGTCCACCACTGTATATACGACTTGGTATATACGATTAGTCTTATATAAAATAAATTTTATAAGAACTTACATGCACTCTCACTCGGTAATGTGTCCTCGTCGATTTGTGTGTCGACTTCCTGTTACCAAAACATATCACTTAATAAAAAAATCTATAGCAAATATCGAAAAAAAATTGGCAGTGATTAACGGGCGCATCGCGCCATACTCGCTCTGAACAATAGGCGTTCAGCAATATTATAAAGAAACATAAAATAATAAAAATAAACACATTATGTCGGCTATTTACCGATAAACACTTTCAAACGGTCCCGTTCCATTTTTAACGTTTTTAACGGGGTAACCTTTTTATACCAGACCAATCATAAAAAGTTACGAGTATATAACCCTAAATCGTAAAAAAATGTTTTTAAAAAAAAGTTTTTTTTAACTACTTTAATAATCAATATTATTTCTGAATAATATTGATTATTAATAATATTGACTGGTATCTGTACCAGTCTAAAATTCCCGTGCGGCGCACACTTTTACTGATAACTAAAACAACCTAAGATGGTATTGAAAAATTTAAAGCTTAAAAGTGTCCACAAAGTGCCTAGTGAGAGTTTTGATTACTATCCGTTTTCATTGGATTACGTTTACAAAAACGAAAATTAATATGGCATTGAAGCAGCGCCTCCTGGCGATATACGAGAAGAGTTAACATTTTGCCATACAAATTCTAGTTTTCGTTAAGGCGAAAGGTAAGGCACACTAGCGCCACCAATTGATAACCGGATCTTTTTTTAAACATTGCGTACCGTCCGACAATAGGAAAGCATCCATAGTATTTATTTAATAATTGTGCACTACTTTTTGTTGCGTGGTTTATTCACAAAACGGGCTATCGCATTTATTCACAAACAATGGCCACTGTTGGTGTTAGCGAATGAATACAAAAACAAACCTAAAAGCAATTATTAAATAATAGATGTTTACCTAGTGTCGAAAGGTCCGTAATGTTTGAAAAAAAATCCAGTTTAGCAGTTATCAAATTCAATCCATTAGCGGCGCTATTGTGCCTTACCCTTCGCCTTAACGTGATCGAGTGGCGAATGAAACTCCCACTTGGCACCCTGTTGTATGATACTCTCTGATCTCACCTGGTCGTGGTCGGCGGCCTGGTACAGCCCGCGGCGCACGCGCGCCTGCAGCCCCTTGATCTCGTCGTCGTACTCGCGCCACTCGGGCACTATGCGCATCGCCGCTGACAGCTTGGCTTCCTTCGTTTGCGGGTTGTTGCACTACAAACACATGAGTTATGGCGTATACGAGAAGCTCGATGACGCAGTGGTTAACGTGCTCGGTCTGCGATTGCTAAAGTTCATCGGTCATCGGATGGGTGACCAAACATTTTTCATCTCTAGCTCCTCCGTCCTCCAGAAAGTACTTATTATCAGGTTCAAATGCTGTTAGGATTGGACCTTTTGGAGTTGCGTTAACAGTCTGATGGATAATATTAATCAGTTAATTTATTTTTTTGCAAGTATCAAGGCGACTAAAATATTAAATAAAGATAGTAACCAAGATCTTTTTACAAATAATTCAGAGTTTATAAAATGTTTTTACACTGCTCTTTTTCTCTTTCAAAATAATCGTTCAAACTCATAAGCATTTCTCGAGCATGACTGTTTAGCATATCTCTTCTTTTAGCACTCATTTTTTCACATAAATATAATTTTTTTTAAAATACTTCCGATGAAGTTGTATTCGTCACCCACGTGTCACGCACGCGCTTTCTCTACATCGTTGCTAACGGTACTGACAGACGTCAGTTGACGTCATATGCCGCTCCATTCTAAAAGCCCTTATCCTAACAGCATTTGAACCGGATAATAAAGTCATTGGTCCCGGCTGCATAAGCAGTCGTTAACAACCACCAATCCACACTGGGCACGCGTGATGGTTTATGGCCCGTTCTCCCTTTCTATCCATAGGGAAGCCTCGTGCCCTAAGTGATATAAAAGGTGTTACAACAATAAAGAACCTTGACAAGCGTGCTGATTACCACCACCACCAGTGTCCACCATCCCACATTGGGCCGGCAGGTGGCGTGGTGGTTTATAGGGATACCCCAATATTCCCGTGTGCAATAGTTAATATGGAATGGCCTGAGCCTAACAGTTTAAGGTCTAAAAATGATGTTTTCGACAGAGTTTGCAGATTGCCACTGGTTATTTTCAGCGCCATCGGACTTTTTTGGTGGTGGCGAGAAATTTAAAGGGTTTTCTAGAAGGAACGGCATCACGTACTTGGGCGTGTCCCCGTATCCTACTAGATTCGCCGAGGGGTTCGAATCGGATCGGATCGGGGTCTAATAGGGTCTTACTTACCAAATCGATAGTCTTCGCGTATTTTTTGGAAGATTCATCGCACCAGGTCTCACACCACAACCACTCCTGCGGCAGCGACTTTATCGATACTTGATGAATCATGTTGTTCGGCAAGTCTTGATCTATAATATAATTAACACAACATATTTTATTAATATTTTTCTCGCATATTTTGAGAATTTGAATCGGGCACCGTGGCTAATAAATCATAACCATGCCTACTCCAGATCAGATCAGAATTTTTAATTGTATTTTTTTACAGCAGAGAAATTTTATAAGTGTAAAATATATTTAATGATATGGATAAGTTATTTAGTAATTTTTAAAGTGACGTTGCACTGTTTAATGAAATTTGCCAATTTAACGTTTACCAACACTAAACGATCAGTAATCCGCCATTATTTCACATTAGTGATCCCCACAATTTATAATCTCGAGCTCCTCCGTGCTTCGGAAGACACGTAAAGCCGTTGGATCTTTGCTGCATTAGCAGTCGCTAACAACCTCCGCACCGCACTGGGCCCGCGTGGTGGTTTATGGCCCATTCTCCCTATCCATCCATAGGGAAGGCTCGTGCCGCGCACACCCCGCTCCACACGACTTTAAAGTTTATACTGACACTCCCCACCAACCGTTAGGTCATAAAGTAGGTGTCAGACATCCTTGCGCAAGCACAAGGGACCATCTGCGTCAGGTCATAACGCCGGATCAGGATGCGCCGAAGCGCATTCTTCATCCGCTACTTTTTCGTGTCCTAGCCGTGGGGACATACAATGAGCTGATGATGATAGATTGGCTGCAGCAGTGGTACACTCACCCAGGTTGGACAAGCTGTTGGGGTCCTGGCTGAGCGCCTGGTACTGCCCGCGCAGCCGGTCGCCGGCGGCGATGCGGCGGAACCGCTTGAGGTCCACCACGTACAGCGCGCTGATATGGTAGCTGCGCCCCTGCAGGTGGTTGCGCCAGTAACCTTGCTTCCAGAACCTTTACATATGTTCTACATTAAAATTTGCGTACTTTCATTTTTACTAGCTGTGCCCCGCGGTTGCACCCGCCGATCGTGTCTCCTAAATGCGCTAGTATTTCGTATTTTATATAGTCTATAGCCTTCCTCAATAAATAGACTATTCAACACAAAAATATTTTTTCAATTCTAACCAGACGTTTCTGAGATTAGCGCGTTTAACTAAAGAAACAAACAAACATTTCAGCTTTATAATATTAGTATTACTTGCTTCGATCAACAATACACTAGATAACCGGTCAGGGTGTCAAAAACGGCCGAGCGAATAACGCCTCACATTCAAAGTGGGGTCTTATTTCTATTTAGTTCGCTGTTGACTGCGCCAACATGATAACGTACCACAATGCATCAGTGTGTATTCAAAAACTGTAAAAATAACTATCGAAATAAAAATATATCGGAAGGAATATCATACTTTCGGTAAGTAAATGCTTTTTCATAACATAAATAATAAAATACCTAACTGTTTTTATGAAATAACAATCTTCAATTTTTAAAACCAACCCACGCGCCAACTTTTGCTAATGTTTGGCCAACGTATAGTTGCTCTGGGACAGTGAATCTATGGAGTAGTTTAAAATTTTTTATAGATAGGTACTTCTCAATTATATTTTTTATTTCTAGATTTCCTGGCGACCCATTTCAATGTGCAAAATGGATTTCCATAGTAGTGAAAGAGAGACAGGAGGATTTTTTTAGACCTAAAAAAAATTCTGTAATTTGCTCAATACATTTCAAAAAATCCGATATTATGGGGAATGCACAAAGACGTCGATTGAGGAAAACGGCTATCCCCAAATTTAATAATTTAAATTTGAATTTGAATTTGGTTTATTGTTCTTTATATGAAAACCACCTCAAATAATGTATATTGTTACATAAATAAAACAATTTGATTGTGATTATATTGTTGTTTACATTACAAAATCTCATCAGGATTCTTTCATTTAACCATGTTTTCCAACCATGCTCAAGGTAGGTATAGTTCAATATCAGTTAATTTGTACTGAATCTACTATTACATAAATGTATGCAAAGTATAATAAATTGCTTTTTGTATACAATTTAGCAGTCAAATGCATAAGCCATAAAATAAAATAAACATAATTCCTTATTAAAAATAACTTCCTTAAAACAAAAAATAAATTACTAAGTGCGACTCCATAATACTCTGTTCGGAGCAAGTAAAGTCAATAATGCAAAAATTCGAAATGAAGTAAGTAACATTTCGTGTCTGCCATTTGCTGTTTTATTTTTATGTAATAAGGTCGAATTTGGATGTAAAGGGTCTTTGTATATATTTTTAAATACACAAGTGTTTATTTAAATTTCTTATCTCTTTCTGTCGTTTTCGACGTAAGATCGTAAGTGAATGTCTTAATAATCAAAACTGTGCTTTATTCCTTGCAAAAAAAGTATAAATTAGGTTGAAATTATCAAAACTTAGGATAGTTTTTCTCCATTTATAGTAAAGTCAGCCAGTGCCATATTTGAGATTTGTTTTAGTTCGTGAGGCGTTATCTAGTGTATTGTTGATCGAAGATTACTTGTCACAAATCATCCGTAAGAATAACGAGAATAGGCGAAAATACTTTTCTGTTACAAACTTATAAATAATGTAATAAATAAATAAATATGCTATAAAATTATTTTATTTTTTATTCCTGAACCTAAAACTCCACACATAGGTACTTACAATACAAATCTACACATGCCTGCTTTATTTTTGTAGGCGCCAACCCTAGCGCTCCGCCTAGCCGTAGGTATTTAACTCAAGAATACGGCCCGGTTAAACTGCTGTATATTATGTGTATTGTGTTAATACTCTGTTTATCAGTACAAAGTTTAATGTTAAGTGTGAGATAATTTGTTTGTCCTTACTTCATGTCAAACTTGTAATTGCATAGATATTGAAGTATTGCATAGAACGTTGACGTTAGAGGGACTTTCAGCTCCGAGAAACGCATAAATCGTTTCACGAACTAATAATTCACGAACAACCTGCTTTACTAATAAGTCATTTTAGAGCACCTCGGCCACGGACACTGCTGTTTTTTTTTCTCTGAAATTAGCCCAAAAATGTAACTTATCATACCTGAACCCTTCCATTTCCTTTCTGCTGTCACAGAACGGCGTGTATCCGTACGGGGCTCCACCCAAGTCCAATTCCACCAGCTCCTTCAAATCAGCTCGGACGATCTATATAAAATTATGGACATAAATTAAAGATAAGTAATGTCAGTTTATAAATCTAGTTCGAATTTAATTTTTATTTACGACTATGACCCGGCGGACTTCGTACTGCTTTGACAGTTTCCATCATTAAGTTAAATATATATCAATGGTTTTCATGACAAAAAAGAAAACAAATCATTTTGTATTGGAAAATTAAATTGTCGTTTTTAGTATTTTATATACTTATATTTTTTTAAATATAGCCTATGTTACTCAGCGCTATTGTAGCATTCTAATGGTGAAAGATTTTTTAAATCGGTACAGTAGTTTTTCAGTTTATTCGCTGCAAACATACATACATACATACAAAAATACAAAGGTTTCCTCTTTATAATATTAGTATAGATATAGATAGGCGGCCCATGGTTTCATTTATGTATTATTTTAACACCGACCACAGCAGCACTGGCCCTAGGGTAAAATGCTAAATGCGTAAACAATTTTAACATTTTGTTGGCGCCGTTTGATATGATTGAGTGATATTGTGTTTTATTTTTTCTACCCTGATCAAGGACTTGGGCCAGCGCTGTACCTAAGTGGCTAACAGAACAACATTTAACCTCATAAAAAGATGTATACATTCAGGCAAAAAAGTACCGGGAATGTATGATTTGATTATGGTTCCAAATTCAATTTTGTTTTTTTTTTGTTGTTGTTAGATTGGCACAACTGTTTTCTATTTCCTAATCTAAGTAAACAGAGGATACTAAACCACTAGAGCTGTGACATGTTTATTTTGATGTGACGTTACATTATTAATATTTAATTAAAAATTTCATAACAAATTAAAGTTAATTATTATATCTTAGTAACTTTGTATACAAAATCTAGATCGGATACACTTTGGATCTTTTCATTAATACCACACCTGTCTGTTACACGTTGTATATGACAATTTCCAATTTAAAAGAAGTCATGTGTTAATCGCTTACCTGATCAGCGTCAACGAATATGATCTTCTTCACGTGCAGCGGGAAGAGCACGTCAAGGAACAGAATCTTGTATCCCCAGATGGTGCGCTGGCGGTCGCGCTGGCGCTGCAGCCAACGCGGCCACTGGTACTGCACCAGCTCGTACGAGAACCCATACTCTTGCGCCATGTACGGCAGGATGTCCTGGTGATGTTTACAAACATTTGATCGAAATCTGTTGATACCCGGGTAAAATGCGAAATGACATTGTACAAATACTATAGTCAGATTAGAGTGGAGCTCTGTAATCTTACCTTATTATTTTGTCTTAAAAAAATGGATCGCTAACCAGCCGCATGCATTATTTGATTGACTTCAGACGACGGAGCTCTTCCATGTGAGCTCTCGCATAGTAGTTGAAGGATCAGGAACGTTCGTACGTTCCGCATGACCAAATTTAAGACGTATGTTCTGACCAAACCCCTTTTCCACACTTCGATTTTTCTTCTCTTTACAAATAAGATCAAATATTTTTTTAATAGATGTTCGGAACAGACTGTAAGGCTGTATGGCCGTATGGCCAGTTTCGCGGTGCGTAAAATAATAATAATAATAAAAACTTTTATTTGGACACTATAGACACACACACACACATATACACACACACATTATACAATCGTAAAATGACAACAATTACACTAAAACAATTATAATTTCATAATAACAGTACCTAAACTATTTTATCTACTATATAACTATAAAAATACAAAAATGTGTGTGTGCCGCAGCATCTCCAAAGGGTCGTTGCTCAGCGTGGTATTCACTCGCATAGCAAGTGAATCGCTGATTTTCAGCAACAACCAGGAGTAACCACGAAGACGGTGCCCGTAACAATTGTCAATAATGTTCCCATGCGCTTAACCTTGACCAAGTAGTAGTAACAAATTATTCTATTATTTTAGAAAATTAATAAATAAAGATTTATTTATATAAAAGCTGTGCAGTGTATTGTGTATTATTGACATTAAATTAAATAAGGACATAATAAATAACATATAAGTAACATGCAAAGTAAAATAAAATAAAAAATATAATAAGTGTGCTATGCTACCTGGTTCGCTCTTGTTGCCGCCACCTACAAAAATCGCTTAGGAATTCCCAACTTCTGTTCGGCGAGCAGATGAGACTAATTGTTTTTTAAAAGAGAACTTGGAATGCAATTGTCTTATTGGGGGAGGTATGTTGTTCCAACACTTAGTTGCATGATACCGAAAACTTCCAGTAAAGGCAACAGTCCGATGTTGTTGAACCCTGAGTGGCGGACGTGTAGACCTAGGCGCATGATCAAAATATTTTACAGAGGTGTTAAAATTCAATTTTGAAAATAAATATTCTGGACTTTTAAAGCGAGTAATATCAAACAACAGAGATGCTAAGTGTAGGTTCCTACGCGCCTCCATGTTCAGTATTGACTCGTTATTAAGAAAGGGAGAAATATGACTACGTGGGGGAACATTAAAGCAAAACCTAAAACAGGCATTTTGTACACGTTGGATCAAACGTTGTGATTTATACAGTAGATGAGGCCCATAGACAAGATCTGCATAATTAAGCCTTAATAGAAAAAAATGGCAACCGGAAGATGACAACAGTAATGTCAGATTGGGAAAAAATATATTATTGTCGGCGCGTACACATTACTTTTTGATAACTTGTGAATATTAACGTGTGGTGAGAGGGAATTGTACATTTTTGCTTTTTTGGAGTGTAATGTAATGTCCTGCCGAGGACAGGTCTAGTGTAGTGGTTTTTGTTAGTCAAAACTTGAGTGGCTCAGTGTTGGAGCACTTGTGCAAAACGTGGTTTGGCTGACTGTGGGCAGAGGCGCACAAGAATATACACTGAATCGACGTCCTGGTGACGCCTACAGGTCTTGCGTGCCGATTGGAGGCACTAAACACCTGGCTGGAGCTGGATGGTAACGGATTTAGACGCGAGCATTTGGTTGACGAATCCTCTTCTCTCTTTAATCCTTTCTTGCCACTTCTGTCCTTTTAGCCAATATAGCTCGGAGGAGCGGCCAGGTAAGGAACAGGTGAGTGAAGTAGAATTAATAGTAATTCACTTAAAATGAAAAGGTCTATCTCTGTGAAACGCTAGAATAGACGGGTACTCCACGTTGACAGCTTGGCGTTTGCGCCATGGGCCCCGCAAACCCAATAGTCAGCTGGTGGTCTACTTAACAATAGATATTTTAAATATTAAAAGACCATTCAACTTTCAAATCTATACAAAAATAGTTGTGACATTGCTCAAGCCACCCAAGCTTGGTCCGTGTTATCTCAATATATCGTGTGAGCGCGAAGTTGTGTGTTCGTACCTTAAGCGAGGGGCTGAGGTAGTTCTTGAGAAACCAGAACTTGACGGGGGACTTGGTGTTCTTCAGCACGGACAGCATCATGATGCGCAGGAACCGCTCGTACAAGTGCCCGGACGCCACCGAGAACACGTTGATGGTATCGTCTTGACCCTCTTGATCCTCGCCGCCGCCGAACGAACTGCATTAATAACATCTTATTTATCAAAACCTACAATTCATGACGATTTCTATATACAATTTTACAGCGACGTAGATCCATAAGAGTGAGAGACAGTGTGTAACATGCAATGTATTATCGTTCGATAGCTCTCCCAAAATCCGAACTGGTGGTAGATTCAGTAGTTTATTTAAACTAAACATTAGTTTATTACTATTTGAATTTTATACTTAGTTTTGACATCAATAAGTGCCTGTAAAGTATATATACCACCAATATACCGGTATATGCCACCAAAAACAATTTTTTTTTTAAAAACCAAGTCTCGTAATTCAGTTCTTCTACCGTAAAAAGTTGTGAGATCCATGTAATACCAAATCGGTTAATTTATTCAGTCCCTACTTATGGGACCTTCGGTCTTAAGTTATTACGTAATTAGCTAACCTAACATCTTATAGTGACCATATCAATATTAAAAATCTTTTATGTTTTAAATAAATAGATTGACTTGGCCATCGCATGAAAACACAATGTATCTCACAAGTGATACATATATTATATTAAATTAGATTGTTTAGTGCGATTGATGATTGATTTAATAAATAGATACAAGTAGGTTAGCAAGAACGCTTTTAGTTTTCCTAAATTATCACAATTAAAACTACGTAAAATTTTATGTCAGTAGACAATCTTATATCAACCCTACGAACCTAGCAATAGAGTTCCAAATTCCTCCAGAATTTTTCTCATCATTCTCGACCAACAGTTCCAAGTGCTGTTTGTCCGGTTTCTTGCTCACGCGCAGTTTGATCACGTGGCTGCGGAACGAGCTCATCAGCACTTGGATGTCCTCGCTGCCAGCTGGTGTGTCTGTGTTTTCGTGTCTGCAAACCAAATTGAACTTTAGTACTTAGCACAGAAGATTTTTATCGTGAATGTATATTGAGTGCAATAATACAATTATAAAAACTGTACGCTGAAAATAAATGGAAATGTTTATTTAATAAAGTTTTCACAAACATAGAAAGTGCATTGGGTGGAGTCCACACTGTGGTTATTGCGTACAAACCGCATGTGGCTTAATAAATTTATTTATTATTGACTTAAAATCTTAGGTGGCGTGGCCTCATTGCTACTTTGTTTTTTTTTTAGTCTTTAGCCTATGCTTTCCCACTGATGGGCAAAGGGCACAAATAGTATAAGAAAGTTTGCATAGCCCATGATATGTGTACATACGAAGCCGAGACGTAGACAATGACGGTACACTTGGTCCACAAATTTAAAGTTACTCCGCAAGGCTATGGCGAGAATGCTAGGTGTCACTCAGAGGGATCGAATCCGGAACAAACTCATTCGCCAGAGAACCAGAGCACATAGCTCGCAAGATTAGCAAGCTGAAGTAGCAGAGGGCTGGTCGCAGGACCGATAACCGCTGGGGTAGACGGAGAGAGAGACTTCTGGAATGGAGACCGCGACTCAACAAACATAGTGTAGGACGCCCTCCGGCGCGGTGATACGGCGATATACGCAAAGTGACTGGCAGCGGTATGAGAATAGCCGAAGATCGGACTCAGTGGCATGCATTAGGAGAGGCTATGTCCAACAGTGGACTAATACACGCAGATTACGATGATGATGATGATGATCCCCGCCCGATCCTCTAAATGTCACTACACATTTACAGAATACACTAAACATGCACACTAGCTTAGGTCCAAGACACCGTACTCGTAGAACAAGGGTACGAAGAACCGGTTCACACGCGCTCTATACCAGGTACAGACATGTACCTAGGCGCTTCTCTCCTCCTCCACGGCCCGGTCTACCCGAGCCGAGGTCCGAGCCTTCAGAGGCGCCCTCGGGTGGTTCCGCTCCCCGATCCGATCCGAACCCTTCGGAGAATCTAGTAGGGCACGGGGATGCGCACTAGTGCGCGATGCCGTTCCCTCTAGAAAACCTCCAAAGGTGATTCGTTTCACACGGCTTGAGAGACCCTTTACGTTCCTTGCTGCCCCCAAAAAAGCCCGGTGAAGCTGAAAATGCCGTCTGAGGCATTCAGCAATCTCTATCCAAAAAAAAAATGATGATGATGATGAAGATCTGTGTTCTTACTTACCCAACGATCTCGTAGATGTCATGGAAGCAGCCGGGCCTTAAACGCAGTACCAGGCGCCAGGGTGCGCCTTGAGCTGGAAGTAGCCGAGGTTGGCCACGGCGATAGTGTCAACGGTGGCAAGCCTTACTACACTTACCCAACGATCTCGTAGATTTCGTCGGAGCGGCCCGGCCGTAAACGCAGTATCCAGGCGCCAGGGTTGGCCTTGAGCTGGAAGTAGCCGAGGTTGGCCATGACGATGGTATCGACGGTGGCAGGCCGGCCGCGTGGGGCTAGTACTAGCTGCAACCCGCGGGGAGGCGTGCCCAGCGCTGTGTCCCACGCGTGGCCTTCTAGTAGTAGATACTCTAGCTCGAACTCGCTATAGAAACAATATGATGATTGAAATTACACAATTTATCAATCGTTAAGTTTAGAAAATATTAAAATTTTGATCCCTTTCGCTTTTTGCATTAATCTCAGCCAATCCTTCTGGTAATTTTGCCTCAGTGTTTGCGTTTAAGTGTTACATATGTTCTTAATCTCTATCATGAATGTGAAGGTCATAACATCGGTGAGCGTACGACATCGCGTAAGAGCAGTTAGTTAAAACCGCGTTTTAACAAACTCCTTTTAGACAATTTTACAAAAAGATGAAATATGTTATAATACGCAGACACTTAAATTTAAATTACTTTTGTTTCGACGGCTCAACGAAGGGTTATTAGATGATGATGATGATGACGATATAATTTTAAAAAAACCGCACTTACCTATGCACAACAGTTTCGACATCAGCCAGTCGTATATTATCCAGATCGTAGACAGACTTGACGCACTCTACCAGCCAATTGGATGGCGTGCGCAATTCCATAGACAAGAGCGGCGCATGGGGCAGCCGCGAAAACCTCGCCAGGGCTCCTCCAGTTAACGCTCCCGACGCAGTGAACTGAAGCTCCGGCTCCAACACGTATCGATAGAAACTCTTCAAAGGCATATCCGAGTTTTTATCCTGAGGGTTCAAGAACAGTTTCACGCGACAATTGACAACTTTCCGCAACACTAGGAGCAGCGGCGCCAATCGCTGGGCAGCATTGGACGCTGGGTCTAGCACCGCTACGATCTCTATGGAAGGCTCGTTTTGCATTAAAGGCGGTAAGTCGACTAGCGAGTGTTCAGTGCGGAGTCCCATTGGTAGGGAAGTGCGTACGCGCGAACTGCGAGACGCTAATACTGCAATCACTTTCAAGCGTTCGTCCGCAGACAACTCTCTTATTATATCATCTGAAAAGAAAGGAGATCGATTAACTGACCATAAGTAAAATAACGAGGGCTAAGAAGACTACAATATTATTTTTTACCGTCGTCGTCATCGTCGTCGAGAATATCGTTTTTGGTGGCAGCTTTTTTCTTTCCCAAAGCTTCAGATAGTTTATCGCCGTAAGCTTGATTAGTGAATCTATAAAAAAGAATACTCTTTTCATTTATTTACGGCCAGCATTAAAATGATCAAACGTCAAGATCAAAATAAATTTTAACGCATAAGATTTAAGTGTATCTTTGGTTAAATGAAAAAGTTAAATTTACCCTAATCTCATTAAAATAAGGCTTTTTTTAAACTATGGTAATCATTTAATACTGACTGTAAATACACAACTGTCAAATAAAAAATCTGAATTTGAAGCTCTGAATGCTTATGGTGCTTACATACTCCTAGCTCACAACTTTTCTATATTCACTCGATAAATAAAGAAACAAATTTTTTAAACTGTTATATAAATATTCGAGAGGTTATTATGATCAGTTGAAAAAAAGAATGGGCAGTTATTTTATTTACCGGCTGTTGGTAAATTAGTGCGACAGTAAAACATTTACTGTCTAATAAAAAAAAACAATTGGTCGGTTATTTCATCCTACAATATACGTACTAAAACTACGTAAGCAGTCTAATAAATAAATAATGCCAGTAAATAATGAATGAAAAATGATGGAATGGGCAGTTAGATAAATATTTCGTCAGTTCACAGGGAGCGGAGACACTAGAACCCGAACCGATTGAAAAGAGAGGTAAATTTTCATTAGAAGGGGACGTTACTTTGCGTTACAGTAATTACTTTTAGGTTGTTTTAACCCTTATTTTTATTATTTTATATTTATTTATTATTATTCCAAACTTAATACAGAAATTCTTACTGTTGGTTAGGTCAAGTTTAAGTTTCCCGAGCCAAGCGCAGCGTAGCGAGCGCCAGTCACGGAAGGGGGAGCGCAGTCACGGAAAGGAGGAGCGGCATAAGATTGTGGTGTGTGGTGCTCAAAAACTTAATATACGAGGAATACATTTGACCACCTCATTGTTTATAAAACTGCTTAGAATGAGATTTTTTACAGACTAAATCCGATTTATTAACTACCCACACGTAACTGCCCATTTAGTTATTTTACTGCTCAATATTTATTCAATGATTTATTTCATTATTTTTTATGACTCATTTTTGTTTATTTTACTACTAAGTTTTAACTGCCGAACTTGTTAATAAATATGCATTTTCTAATTTTAAACTCACCAACACTACCATATACAGCTGCTGCTTTAAATCAGTGCTGATAAATAACCCGAATTTTTGTTATCAATGATTTTATTATTGTTTATATTGATAGTGCGCTTGATCAAGTTTTATTTTTAGTAAGTTTCAGTTATATACGTTTGTCAGTAAATAAAAATTCTGTAGTACCTGTCGAGTAGCATAAAGTCGTCCACTGTAAACTTCTCGCCGTCACTCAGCGGGCCGATGATCCGTGCGTTGTGGACGAGCCCGCGCACGCTCGGACGCAGCTTGAAGCTGCGAGCGCATAGCACGCGCGCCGCTTTCAATACCCACTCGTATTTGTTCAAAGCAGGCACAAGTTCAGGCTGGAAATAAAATGTTCAGTTAACTAATTTATATTCTTAGACGTCTCGAAAAATGTGAGAAGATTATAGATTCAACCACTTTATAACTGACTGTTCGTAAAAGAGTAAAACATTCCGTTTCAAAAAATATTTCTCCATACTCTTTTTCAAAAGGGGCTTAGTGGTGTTCACTTGGAGAGGCCTATGTCCAGAAGTGGACTTATAACTTTAGGCTTTATGATGATTTTGATATTACCGATAAATTGAATGAAACAACCCTTTTTTAATATACAATATTAAAAATTATAAAAACCAACTAAATATTGTTAGGCTCATTAACATTTTATTACCATAAACAGTAAAATACACGAAACACTCACCAGTATATCACAGTCTTGCCTCTCATGACAACCCTCATCCTCCAACAGCTGTGTAACATACTTCGTTGCCTTCGCCGGTTCTAAAGCAGTCAGGGCTGCCAACACAACCTTATTCAAAGACTGATCGACTGTCGGCGCACCATCCACATTAGGGATGAACGCCACTCTCACGCCCCCCGACTCGCGCATAAAGGTCAAAGCGTTCCTCAGAAGGTCCCTGGATTCTTTCTTGTTGAGGTCGCCGGCGACCCAAATAGTTTGTGTGATCTTATGCTTGCCCGACTTTGTGAAATATCTGAATAGAGGGAGCGCTGTAGCTAACGCATCACGACCTACAAAACAAAATACAAAATATGGTTGTTTTTAATTAATTTATTTACTATTTATTAATTTATTTAGTTTTATATTTAAAATAACGACCGCATATCCCTTAACTTTTAGCCAGACCGAGCAGGTTTACACTTTTCTTTGGTTATTTAGTATTCAATGTTATAAACAGTGAATAAGGTTTAATTTAGTGTGGTCGCTATGTGATCACTGCCTGGTTAAGGGACATATGAGCAAACATACCACTTAAATGCAGGAGACGGTGTATTTTCTTCTCATCAAATAATTCGGTGGATGATGGAACGCCGGATAGGTCTAAATACTGAGACGATTCTGTTGCCAACACGCGGCGGTTAAGTCTGAAACAAATCGTAACAATAAAACATATTTATTCTCGTGGTCAATGAAACTATGTTCGCTTCGCTTCTTGTCATGGCATTTATGTCTGTGCCGTACAAGAAATCTTGACTTGTCTTAAATATGTGTATTGTAGGCTGCCTTATTTAAATAAACGAATTACGAGTAATCAAACAACAATTAAGTCGGGCAGTAGACCGATTTGTCTGGTCATGGTTCATGCGTGCGAAACAAAGACAACATGCTAAGAAACCGGCTAATGTTAGTTCATAGAATTTTATTAGAAAAAATAAACTAGTCTCAGGAAGCTCGAGTGGGTATCGAACCCACGACCTTTGGATAACCGGTCCTATGCTCCGACGAGATCCCAGAAGACTCGTTGAATGCTTCTAGTTCTTCGTGATTTACGCTGCAAGCCAGCGGTATTACGTCACCGTGAAGTTACTGCTTTCACAGTCGAAAGAACACTTGCAAGTATGGGGTGCCGCGCGGAATTTCGAACATTTACGTGTTTTTAAGTCACTGGTGCTAGGCGCTGAATAGGTCATATACATTAAAAGGACTAGTTTAGGTTAGCTTGATCCTTTCACAAAGCCATGGTTGTCTTGGAATTTGAAACAAATACCCAGAAACTGCATAAACAATACGTAAAAGGTATGATATCTAAAAACTTATTTCTTCAGAAAATTTTTAAATATAGCACAAATGAAACAATGATCCGACATCAAAATGTTTGTATTGATATTCCGCAGGGCACTGTTGTCTTATTTTTCAATTAAAAAATATGAATATGAAAATATTAAGACTTTTATAATTTTTTACCCAAACACTTATGATTTTACGAATATAGCCATTGCTCTAATTAAATTACCAGCCTACTCTGTACAGATATTAGTGTGCGTGCGTATTCGTAGTCGTGCGCCGTTGTCACCCCACTGCCACGCGCCGCTCGCTCGCTATCATAAAGAAACTTGAAACTCGCAGTTTTGCGTCCGCGCTGCACCCCCTTAACAACCGATAAAGACGTAATTCCTTATAATCCGCAATCCTACTAAGTAGTCAGCTGATTGGCACCGACCTGGCTCCTGCTACTCAGTCAGCTGTTCGGTACGCACCTGGGCATGACGTGCGGCTGCTTCATGAGGTAGTCGAGCGCGTCGTCGGTGTCGGCCAGCTCGGCGCGGAACACGGCGCGCTGCAGGCGCGCGGTGTGGCGGGACAGCGCGGACACCAGCGCCTCCTCCAGCAGCTCCACCGATGATGTCACGGGGGCCGCGCCCTCTTCCGTTAGGGGGACACCGTTTATCAGGACCTAGTTGGAATTTTTTTTTTTATATTTTACGGCTTAGCACGTGCCTTGATCTCACCTGATGTTAAGTGATGATAAGGCTAATGATGGAAGCGCACTTCACCCGGGATCCTCAACTAGTGAACCACTGGCTATCTTATCTCTAGGGATCATTTTCCAAAAATCCGAAACACTTGATAATTTCTAACCAAGCCAAATACCGAAATTTAAGATATGCAGATTTTCATACAAACTTTCACCCCTCTAGGGAAGATTTTTCGAAATATGCAAAAACACGTCATTCTTTATTTTTATTGAAAAAATCTATAGATCGATTAAATTATTCATTTTTATAGATAACACTTAAAAATAACAATTTCCCCCTTAAAAAAATTTTCTTCCCTTTTTTAGTCCTTTAAAGGAAATTAAACAAAATTCCTGAGTCATTTCATTTTTTATTTATTTTCAAAAAGCCAAATACCAATTTTCATGTATTTTACTTCAAAACTGAAGGACTTTCATACAAACTTTCACCCCCTTTTTGACCCCCTTAGGGTATGATTTTCGTAAAATCCTTTCATAGTGGCTGGTTACGTCACTCAATTAACCTACCGTCCAAATTTCATCTAATTAGCTCCAGCGGTTTCGGCTCGGCGATGATGATTCAATCAGGACAAGTCATTATATGTATAAAGATTATTAAGAAAAGATGAGCAAGTAAGTTAATTGTCCTTCCTATCTCTTTAAGCTTAAGTTTATTTCTATTCTCACCTGTGGATACTTATTAGTTCCAATTTTGGACACAAATTCTTCAGCAAGTTGGCTGCCAAAGTTGTACTCGGAGTCGTCTGCAATTATCTCGTCTAAGTTGGCATTGGAACCGGCGTACTTCTTAAGTTGCTGCTTTACATAATCAAGGGTCAACGTCTCATCTTGCGGATTTAGCAACTGTAACAAAATTTTAAGTAGACATAATTAAAAGTCGTTGACGTTATTAAACGTCAGCTTTATCGTTTTTAACTTCTAACAAACTACACTGTATTCTACAATGTATTTCGAGGTAAGTATTTCCGCCTTCGGCCTTAGATAAGCTTCACCAGGCTTCCATATAACTGTATATAAGTTTTCTTTTTTTTTATATATTAATATAAGGAGGCAAACGAGCAGACGGGTCACCTGATGGAAAGTAATCGCCGCCGCCCATGGACACCCGCAAAACCAAAGTAATCGCAGATGCGTTGCCGGTCTTGAAGAAAGAGTTGGGTCTTGACGAGGAAGTAGGAATCGAAACTCACCGGACGAAATACAACAGCAACGAGTGCCATTGTTTTACGCCGATATTCTGTGGGAGGATGATTACGCCGAGCGAGCTGGCTTATTTCGTGCTGCAACGCAGCGTGGCTCTACCACACATAACTAGAGTGGTTTCGACACGTCTTGTTCGCGACAACACAAGCTGAGGCGGAGTGTTGAGTGACTGTTACTCCTATTGATTTCTCTCTCTCTCAACATCAGCTGAATTGGAGCTCAAATGCTTACCCAGATGGAATAAAACATACATAAGTAGAAAGCCTCTTTATTACAATTCTTCTATTGTGCCACATAGTTTACAGCGTCTTTGCTGCCGGACGCTAAGATGAGCCATACGCGGACTGATGCTGAAGCTTTAGGGCTGCAGCACTTTGGATAAGTTTTGGTACAAACACGCACGAATACGCACGATACTTCTAACTCCTCTAACTACTATGATACCTTGGCACACTAAGCACGCGTTTATTCAAAAACAAGAGTCGGCAACGCGCCCGGTATTTCCTTTATGTTACAAGCTGTGATGGTCACTTTTATTTTTTTTTCCGGCTAAGTAACCTAAATAAAAACTTACATGAGTGAGGAAGTAGAACGCCTCCTTATTAGAGTTCTTCTCTTGGGCGACGTAGTTGAAGGCTGACCGGATGGCGGCCTCCAAAACGGCGTCTTTACTGCCGGGCGCTAGGACAAGCCCCACGCGGACCGGCGTCGCGTGCTTTATAAGAGTCTCTCCTAGCTTGAGAGGTGCTCCGGACTCTAGTGATGTGGGGTCTATGATGATCACCTATGGAAAATGGTGTTATTGGAAAACCGTCATTTTTGTTTAAGGGTTGAATAATAAATAGAGTACATTTTTACTTTTATTTTTAAGTGTTAATTGCTACAATTAAGCTGAATTAAATATTTATATAAAATACATTGAAAAAATTAAACGCCCACCCGACCCAGCCAGGAATCGAACCTGGGTCTTCCGCAATCCGGGCAGCTGCACTGACCATTATGCTACCGGGAAGGCTGACGTAAGCGCTGAATTTTGTCACTGCTTTTTGAGCTTCATTACAAAACACGGAATAACTATTACAAGCTTATACTCTGTTTATTAGTACTGGGGTAGAAGTATATAAGCAAAAAAGGAAATTATTTATAGTAAATATATCCACTAATTTGACTAAATGTAAGAACGGAACGCACTATGTCGAATTTACATGACCGAAGTTAGGTTCGGTTCGTGTTTTAATTATGTACGGTAAATCGGCTCGTCCCGGCTTTGTACGGTAATTCGGCGTGTTCCGACTTTGTACGGTTATTTGGCGTTTTCCGATTTAGTACGGTAAAAGGCGACGTAACTTTCATCATTATCTTACTCACATAGTTATATATGTTCCTCCTCAAGTTCCGCAACATGCCAGGGTAAGTCGGCCTTAGCAAGTCCATATACGAGGACGGCCAGCGGCGGTACCGCTCGTCCGTCTCGAGGTCGTTCAGCCAAGTGATCGCTGTGTCCCGTATGTCTAAGCCGAATTCCTCCCACGTATACGACTCTCCTAACTCTAAGGACATCAGTGTGCTGATTGTGTTCTTCGATAAACCTGTAGAATAAGGCATTTTAAAGAAAATCAAAATATTTAAAATGTTTTGGTCAGTTTAGGCTACAAGCTACAATAGTCTATGAATATATGAATATCACTACGCCATAGGTTCGTAAGTCTACACAGTGGCAGACCTTGTAATGAGAAGATTTGACAAGAAACTCAGTAATGGCATTTCTTTTCTACCTTTCTTTTACAGCGTTTAATATTGACTCTATCATGGAAGGACGCTTTCCATTACAATAAACACAAAAAACAGTGTGGGCAGGCCTCCGACAAGGTGGACCGACGATCTGTTGAAGGTTGCGGGAAGCCGCTGGATGCGAGCAGCACAAAACCGGTCGTTGTGGAGATCCTTGGGGGAGGCCTTTATCCAGCAGTGGACGTCTTTTGGCTGAGATGATGATGATGATGGTGATGATAATGATGAAACACAAAAAATATAAAATACATCATGAAAAAAATATTGTTGAACTCTATGGCGTAACTTAGATTACAGTCGGCGACAAATAAACAAAGAATTAGCTTCGAATAGTTATTCCGTGTTTTGTCTCTTTTACTCTAATTTAAAATGACGTTTACATGACAAGAACAAAACACGGAATAACTATTCGGACCTTATTCTTTGTTTATTTGTAAGACACTATGTGCCAAATAAACAAAGAATAAGGTCCGAATAGTTACTCCGTGTTTTCTATCGTTTACTCTAATTTGAAATGACGTTAACATGACAAGAACAAAACACGGAATAACTATTCGGACTTTAATCTTTGTTTTTTTGTAAGGGGGCATGGTGTTTAATGATGTAGTGACCAAAAAATACCCCATTTTTTTAGAGTGTAAAGTAATTTAAAGTAACAACTAAAAGCAATTTAACATTTAGCCCGACCAAGCAGGATGTAATTTTTTATTGGTAGTCAATCTTGTCAAGATTGAATATGGTTCAATTAACTGTGGTCGCTAAGTGATCGCTGAGGCAATATTTACCTAAGGCGTGCAGTGTGTTCATAGGGCCAATATCTTCTCTGACGGCGGCTAGAAGGGCCATGACGTCGACGTCCTCCGCGTCATACTGGGCCCCGGACACCAAGAGGAGCGCCTCTGCGGGGCGAAGCCCTAGCGAAGACGCCCACACGTCCTGATTGTATAGAACCTCGTCGCGGAACATTCGCGGCACGTTCACGTGAACCAGAGATTTTGTCTGCGAATCAATTATTTTATATTTATAAATAGTACCTACATACGGCTGCACATGATACTACCATAGACTGTCTTTCCTCAATAGACTTTGAACTTCACGTATATAGCATATGGTGTATGGAAGAAATTTGATAGTTTTGTTTAGCCGGTAGCAAATAACTGAACACTTTTGGGTATTCATTTATCTATGAAACACTATTGGCTGGAATTTTTCTTTTAATTTTGAAAAATGTAAAAAAAAATGAATTTTTTGGGGGGTGTTTGTTTACTAAATTGTAAATATTTCAAAAAAACAAAACCGACTTAAGAAAAAATTTAAAAAAGGGGGATAAAATTTAAAAGAGGGGCTACCCTACCCTATATAGTATACAAGGTGTTGCAAAATTACCCGTTATACGTAAAGGTTGTTAAAGTACATCCTATCAAGAGTCCTCTGTAAATTTCTTAAAACCTTTGCATTAAGATTTAGTTTTCAGTAAAAAGAGTTATTTTAATGATTAATAAAAATATCGACTATTTTAAGGCACATGACTATTTCAGGTTCATGACGTTATGTTACCTACCAGGAGTAACGACTCCTGTCTACTCTGTACCTCCCACAGAGTAGCCTATACCTAATCTTCAGACACTGTATTCTGTGCTCCTAGTACATACACACTGGATATTAATATCCCAGATTTGGTTAACGTTGCATCGTCCGTCCAAATGACCCGGTTCACATAGCTGCGGTCAGCTTCTAGCTGCCGCAGATACCACTCGCAGAAGTTTCTTCGGAGAGCGAAATCACCTGGTGTTAACTCCTGTGTACGCCGGTAGTGGTAAGGGTGTTGACCGTCAGCTCGAAAAATCCGCCAAACTGTGACATGGTTCATCCCAAACCTCGCCGCGGCACGCCTCGTCCTGATGGTTGGTTCGTCTTCGAAGATTTCCAGCACCTCTTCTTCTCGCCTTGCATCTAACGTATTCAGACATCCACTGCCACGTGAACGATGAAAGGATCCCGTGGAATGCAAACGTGTTGTCATTTCACGAAAACATTGGTAAGATGGTAACCGTCGCTGGTCAGCAGGTGCTCTGCCTTCAATGAAACGTTCATGGTACAAGTCACGAGCGCGAGCTAAGTTTCCATCAGCTCGTCCCACGCACAACATCATCTCGTAGTAATCGGAATTGGAGAACATAGCCATTTTCGCAATTAAAGAAACACACGAAAAACACACATATGGACGACTGAATGAAATAAAAAGAAACTCAAAAATTATGACACCGGCCGGCCTGTCAAAATTCAGGTACTTTAGAAAAAACCATGGTACGCTTTGTTTTACACGGATAATATTTCGTCTGAGATGAGAGTTTTATTCTGAGGTTTTAATGCTAGATGTCAAAATTACGGTATTTTTGCGTATTATAATCTTCTTAGAGCATTAAACCAACATAATGGTACATGGTACGAAGGCCTGTTGAAAAGTTTCATATGAAATTAAAATCTTACAATTAAATAATAATAACAATAATAAAATTATGTGTTCAATCATCATTAACAAGGTTTTTACGTCTATTATAGACGATTCATGGCGTAGTAGTACATTACATAAAATTACAATTTACTTCATTGACAATCAAATTTTATTAATAACTAATTCACAACATCAGATAGTAATTTTTTATCGGATGTGTATTTATTTATCATTTTTAGTGTAAAACATAAAAAATACACATACACATTGATTTATGCGCGAATACCACTATGCAATTTCCTTCTGCCCGTCGCTCGGCGCGGCGGCAGGGGCGGCTAGGCGACAGCTCTCGAAAGAAGTGTCTATGCTTCTGACTAGTTCTGACCGCCTAGTAGTACGAGGTGGTCAACATTTTGTACGGATTTAATAATCTAATTTGGGTTTTTAATCTTAAAGGACACCGGCCTAATTAATCATAAAAGACTGATTACTATTTTGATATTGTTTAATTTTGATTATTGTTAGTTGTTTGTTTAGTGTAGGTAATCTACTTGTGTAAAAATAAAACATAATGTTTATTTCTGAGTTTGGCTTAAAATAAGTAAAATAGCAAACGAAAGATAAATCGGTGTGGTGTTTTGTATTATTTGTAATATTTCTAACCTGTAGTATTACACGGCTCAGCTTCAGCAGCTTGATCAAATTGATTTGTACAAAATTAAAAAGCAAACTGCTTTCAAAGCACGTGTTAGAAAAATGTTGTCAATCTATGCGGTAAAAATCTAAGTTTTCTGTATTTGGAGTTCCGTAAAAACATTGAAAAGCCAAAATCTGCAGTCACTGCTTTCCTAGTACTACTGCTGTGTAGTTTCTGTTTTTTGGGAAACCACTCCGCATTAAAATTAGGATACGATTTACATTTCCAGAATTAACTGTTTATGTGTTGTACGAGTAATAACTTGTTTTACATCCTAAACCTTAGTGTAAGTTTGTAAAAGTGCAAACGTTACTATCGCGTTTGCTTTAACAGATTAAATTCTCGATCTTATTTACATACCATTACGATCTATCTGTTAAAACTTAACTTAAACGCGATAGTAACGTTTGCACATTTTTACAAACTTACATCCTAATGTAATGATTGATAGAACCCCTAGGTTCTGACGTCTGTTGAAGGCGGCACAATACGACACGTGATCGGTAGCCGATTATTGAAATGAAACCTTTTGCATGGATCTACTCGCGTTTATTGTTACTTGGTTTACAAAAAATATTTCATTTCAATGTGTAGTGTTCGCGTAAACTTTAGAAAACAATGTCAGGTAATCAAAAGAAAGGAACAAACAAGTGCGAAAAGGCAACTCCTCTCTCTTGCATCTTGGGATGATCCTACTGTTAGCATGGTAAGTGAAAACTCACCCACATATCCCATCTATCAACCGATATGTTGCGACGCTATAAAAGACTGTGTAATAATAAATAGCTATCCATCTTTTGTTCCGTTAGAGTAAAATGATTTAATTTCAATTATTATTATGCGGAACCCACTAAATAAATATTACCAAAAGTACCAGGTCAACATGATTTCTAAAAAAAGGAGGTGGGAAAATTCAATTTCAAAGATCAAACTACAGAAAGGTTTTGCGCATAAGTTATGTAAGTACCTACTTAGCTAACAGCTACGATTCTTGTTCCCGTACCTACCTATTAAACTCTCTTTTACTTCTTAGGTTGGCTTGCACCAAAACTCACTAAATACGTTTAGCGCTAAACATGTTTAGAGTATCATTCTGTCTCTTTCAACTTCCAACAGATGTCAGAAATGGAATGATATTTTAAACGTGTTTAGCGCTAAATGTATTTAGGGTAGATTTTACCAAAATCCAATTTATACGAGAATATCTACTATACGAGAGCTATCCCAGTATAACTTTACTCTTATGATTTAATCTATGGATAAGTTACTCTCGCTTAGTTACTCTGTGCTGTGACGGAAACGGAAACGAACGAAAATATTAAATTAACCACCAAGCATAAAAGCACATTCATACCATGCGTGAGCAATGGAGCTGCGTATTTTTAATTAACCAGGGTAATATGTCTGCTTGACGTTTTGAATAACTTCAATCAAATATTCTCATATCAAATATTGTGTTGATTGTTTGTTGACAGATAATATTGTAAAAATAAGAAGTCATGAATAGCGTAATTCTTTAATACATACAAGCTCGTAAATACAACGAGCGCATACAACTCACCTACCTATTTGTTGCATACTCCAGACGATGCTCAATTTTTGTCAGCAAATTATACACAGATGCTTTTGACAAACGGAATCTTATATGGCGAAGTCGTAGACGTCGTTATCTTCAAAGTAAGTACTATGTCCTTTCTTTAAACCATGTAGGGCGAGAGCAAAATATTCTTCATCGTCATTAGTCAATAAATTGATTCAAACGTAACGACATTTTGTTAGGTTATCTATAAAATTTGTAACAGACAGCTGTTATTGTGAATTATAAAGCAAATCTGAATAAGTATAAATTTAACTATCAAGTATTTAATTTGGAAAATCTTTTAAAAGGGACTTTAACTAGATTAAAGGTCCCTGTACTGTTACACACACAATGCACAAATACCGATAGATGACTAGTCTGAAAAAAATAATAATCTTTGATTTAGAAGCTAATGACTTCAACAGCTGATCAGTAGTGTTGGGGATCTCTTAAAAATCTTAGCGATGTTTTTGCTGAACTTCGATATTGTTTTTTTCGGAAACTACTGTGCCTACAACTTAAAGAACAGCACCCACCACTTCAGTTTTATGTATAGCTACTGACATTTCAGGCTTAACGGGTTTTTTTGAAACAAGTTGTATATAGTATATACCCTAGGAGGGTATATAGGGTAGGGTAGCTTAGCTACAAAATGGCTAAAAAAATTTGAAAATCGGTTAATAATTGTGACCTGTATAAATGGTCCTTTTAAATTTGGTATTGTAGAAAAACGGGTATTTCCGTATATGAAAAGTGATGTAGCTTCTTTGATTATTGACCGATCGTCATGGTAATGGTGTTAAAAGATGCGGAGCGGATGCAGGCGAGAAGTGCATTCAAGTCGGAATTGTGTTATTTAAAATAAAATGGTTTTTTTCGTAAATTGTTGTATTCATTTTCAATGCTCTGATTCTTGCGGGGACTGCGAAATATGTGAATTTTTTGAAATTGCCTAAATGGAATAAAGGATTTTCGTTTCATTTCATTATACGCTGCTTTACATAAAGGCTAGCCGCTTTGTAATAAAGCGTTTGTAATTGATGTTAGCCGGAAAGTTTTTATGACATATATAAAAAAGCAGTAACGAATATAAAGCTTAATTCTTAAACAATAAAGCACACCCTGACGATCTGGTGAATGTCGGGGGTAGCCGCTGGATGGGAGCAACACAAAACCGTTCATAGTGGATATCCTCGGGGAAGGCCTTTGTCCAGCTATGCACGACTTTTGGCTGAAATAATGATGATAATGAAAAAAGCACTCGCCTGCATAGGGAAGTTCTGTGCGATAGATGTGAGCACCCTGAGCGATTCGTCGCCGCCCGCGTCGTTGGCGTCCACCACGGCGGCGGCGGCCTGCATGCTAAGCGCCTGCATCTGCCACACCTTGAGCGGTTCCAGCTCCTCACTAGACTCCGACAAATGGCGGCGGAATCGCTCCAGCGGGGTTCGGAGAGCGGGAAATAAATTTCTGCAATAGATTTATCTATGAGAACCCTTGAATCTTTTTCATAATTCATAATTCATAATTTTATTGTCTCACGTCAGGTGTACAGATATTAACTTATAGGTACATTATAGGCATGACATGAACCCTGTTAGGGCACTACAATATTTAACGTTTATTTTAAATTGCTTAATATTACATTTATATTTATATTATATTTATTTTAAATGATATAAGTTATTTCAAAATCACATTAAATAAAACATTAAATTATTATACTTCATTAATAATAATAAAATTAGAATTAACATTACAACATTCTTAAAACATGCATTTTAGTCAAACTGACCTAAACGAAAATTAACTACCTATTATAAGTACAACATACACAACAAACCAAGAACGTGAAGTTGAAATCTATAAGCAGTAGCTTTTACAGTAACAGGGCGGGGGGGATCCAATCTAGGGAAACTGAATCCGAGATTGAAGAACCCCTATTCTCAGCATCTGTCCAGTGCTGAGTCTGGTGATCGGTCTTGGGGGAGAGCGCAAGTCGTGTAGATCCCCAAGGCAGGGCTAGAGAGTTATCCTTCAAGTGGTTGCCGCCTGTTATTGGTCTGATTCCCTAAGAAACAGACGTAACCAAAACCTCTAGCTGAAAACTCTATCCCTATCCAAACCCTACCCTCCCTATCCAAAGCACCCTCCCCCCCACTCCCATATTTCCTACATCTCTCCCCCCTCCCATCCCAACCCACCACCCAAATTCCTTACCCAGCGACCCGGCAGCCCCGGAAAAACTTAATTATGAATAGCGCGGAAAAAACAGAACTACCCCAGGAGGGTACCGGTTACACCGGAGAATCCCTCCCTGGGCCATCTAGTGGCCCAGGCTGCCCCTCGTATTCTGGGGGGGGCACTTCAGCGCGAACAACCAAGAACCTAGGCGGACAGGAGCGTCCAGGAAGGTCTCTCTCGGAGACCCTCGGGGACGACCTGAACCAAATGAAGATAGACGATAAGATAGACAGCGATGGCGAGTGGATTCCTCGATCCCGATGGAGGAGGATCAAAGCTCGAAAGCGCAAGGAGCAACAAGACCAAGCCACGAACCAGACCCAACCCAAAGGCACCTCAATCCACATGGCGAGGATACCAGAGGGAAGGACAGGTCCGAGGGCTCAGAAACTAAAGAGGCAAGGCACTGATCCGGAGGAACAGACGCAGCAACGCCCACCGAAACGCCAAAACCTGGGCACCCGTAACGAGTGGAAGCTGGCTACAAACCAGAACCCAGATTACGCGGTCATAATAGAACGGGTGGATGGGGTAGCGGTGGACGAGGCTGCGGCTGCCGAAATCAGAAAAAGGCTGACAACAGAAATAGGGAACGCCATCAAGAGCGGCGTACGGGGCCGCAACCTGGCATTCGACGCCTCGGGTTTGGTTGCTGAAGGATACTTCCTTGTAACAGCAACCACCGAGGAGGCGATGACATGGTTGCTGAACTGTGGCCTAGGCGACCGGGAGGGCATTCCCTTAAAAGTCAAAAAGTTAGACAAATACCGCATGGCAGTTTGGCTTCCGGCCAGCACAGCAGACCTACCAGTGGACCCCCTAGAATTCATCAAGGTCCAAAACGAGTATAGGGAAGAGCTGAGAATGCCTGAGTGGACCCTAATCCGTAGGGAGGTACTACCACTTGGAGTGAGACTCATAGTGGGAGTCCCCAAGGAGGTAGCCGCGGAAGGAGGGGTGGCACTCCACTATCAAGCTACCAGAGCATACGCCCGCACCATCGGGAAAAACCCAGCCCAGACTGAAGAGAAGTGCGCATGTTATGTGTGCCCCAAACACGACCCAAAGACACGGGGTAAGGAGCATACCGAAAACCAGTCCACCAACCTGCCTGAGGCCTATAAGGGTGCACAGGCGGAAGGGAGTAAGACGGTGCAAGGAAGCTCAAACCCCAGCAGCACACAACAGGCACGGAACACAAGGGAGCAGACCATAGGCGGGGGAGGCGACAAACAGCCAGGTACCCCGAAGGTGGGCGCCGCTGAGACTCGGAGGCCCTGCCTATTGGACTCTCCCGCACAGCACTGCACACCACACCCTCTCCCTACGACGACGACGCTGAAGGACCGTACACCACCACCAAGTGTAGCACAATTACAGCCGCACTGGTGTGGGGGGTCGAAGCCTGGTGCGGAGTCCAAATAGGGAGGGGACACAGACACAAACACACACACACACACACACACTAACAAATGAACACACACAGCAACACACCACAAAAACACACACAAAAAATAAAGATAGTTCAAGTGAATCTTCATCACTGTATAGAAGCCATGACAGAGCTTCACAGATACATGATGGAACAGACAATAGACATCGCTCTGCTGCAAGAGCCATACGTCTTGAATGGACGCGTGACAGGGCTCGGCTCTATGGGTAGAGACATCATATACCACGAAGATGGTGGGTCAATCCCAAGAGCATGCATATACGCCAGCAGCAGAGCAAGAACATTAGGACTAATAAAAGCAGATTGTTACAGCGACCTAGCCAGCGTTGTAGTAACAATACAGACAGGCGCAGAAGCAGAAGAAAGGGTACTCCTAGTCTCCGCATACCTGCCTAGCGAGGGGAACTTCGAGCCGCCATCCCGAGAAATGGAAGAAATTGTAAGAAAATATCAAGGTAAGAATACTCCTATTATTATAGGGTGTGACGCCAACGCACACCATATGGTATGGGGCAGCACAAACTGTAATAAAAAAGGTGACTTACTTCTAGAATTTATAAGTGAAACAGGCCTGGAAATACTGAATGTAGGCAACACACCCACATTCGTCACCAGGGCAAGACGAGAGGTGTTGGACATCACTATTGCAACAGATAGAATAAGCCAACACATAAGGGACTGGAAAGTAGACGAAAGAGACTCTATGTCAGACCACAGACGAATCACTTTCAGTCTGGAGGCCAAGACAGAAAAAATTCTGATTAGAAATGCGAGGAAAACCAACTGGGACACATACCAACACTGTATGGAGAAGTGGAGCCCAGGACGAAACACCCCGCTAAAAGACGCCTTAGAGATAGAAAAAGAAGCCAATAGACTGGACGAAGCTCTAAGGGGAGCATATCACAAGGCATGTCCCCTTAGAGAGATAAGAACAGACAGAGGACAACCCTGGTGGACGAAGGCACTAGGGAAACAGAGAAAAAAGACACGGCGAGCTCTCCACAAGGCTCTGAAAAAGAACGACGACGAGAGCTGGCAAATATATAGAGAAGAAAGAAATACATATAAGAAAGAATGCAGGAGGGAGAACAGGAACAACTGGAAGGCATTCTGCGCAGGAGTCGAAAAATACCCTGAAGCGGCGCGACTAGTTAAAACGTTCTCCAAAGCCAATACGCGTAAGCTAGAAAGCATAAAGAACGGGGAAGAACTAATAACCGACCCGGAAAAGATAATGGAAGTTATGTTGAAAACACACTTTCCAGAAAGCGAGGAATACAGAGAGGATGACACATCAATCCTCCCAGGTCCCACAGTGGACAGGGAGCCAAAGACAATCATCACCGAGGAACATTTATTGTGGAGCGTCCGATCCTTCCAGCCCTATAAGGCAGCGGGACCGGATGAGATCTTCCCAAAAATGCTACAGACAGCTATCAAGTATATAAGCAGGGATTTGCTGGCACTGTACAACGGCAGCATCAGAACCAAGCACATACCGAAGAAATGGAGAGAAGTGAGGGCAGTATTCATCCCAAAACCAGGCAGGGCATCCTACCAGGAAGCCAAAGCCTTTAGATGCATCAGCCTCTCTTCATTCCTATTAAAGACACTGGAGAAAATCCTAGACAGACTAATTAGAGAGCAAATAGAGAAAAGCGGACTCCCACTTCACCAAAACCAACACGCATACATGGAGGGCAAATCCACCGAAACGGCCCTCCATAGCTTGGTAACGAGAGTGCAGAGATCACTAAGCAATACAGAGTACGCAATGGGCTGCTTCTTCGACGTGGAGGGCGCATTCGATAGGGCGACCCCCGACTCAATAGAGGCTACCCTAAACCGTGAAGGAATAGACAGCGACGTATCAGACTGGGTGAAAAACATGCTAAGACACCGGCAGATACGAACAGAGCTAGCAGGGATAACACATGCGGTGGTGGCGAAAAGAGGATTCCCCCAGGGAGGATGTCTATCGCCACTACTGTGGTGTCTGCTAATAGACGAACTAGTAATCAAGATAAACAGGATGCACATATACACACAGGTGTATTCCGATGATGGCGTGCTCCTAGTGACAGGCAAAGTTCTCAGTGTCATGTGTGAAATCATGAACAAAGGCCTAAAAGTAGCCCTAGAGTGGTGCAGGAGCAAAGGTCTGAACCTAAACCCTGATAAGACCAAGCTAGTTCTATTCACAAAGAAAAGAAAGAGAGGACATGCTGAACCAGTGAAACTGGACAACCAAGAGCTGGAAACAGTCAAGGAAGTCAAGTATCTAGGTGTGACACTGGACAGCAAGCTCACCTTCAATACCCATATAAGTAACACATGCTTAAAGGCCAAGATGGCCATGATGCAGTGTAAAAGTATAATAGGCAGAACCTGGGGCATGAAACCAGCGATGGCACTATGGATATACAAGGCAATAATCCTGCCAAGGATCTTGCATGGAGCCATCGTATGGTGGCACAGAGCCGCAGTAGGGAAAAACAAAGCAGAATTAGACAAAGTCCAAAGGCTAGCGGCCTTAGTGACCACGGGCGCGATGAGAACATCGCCCACAGCCGCGCTCGAGATCCTACTGGGGCTAAATCCCCTGGACTTAGAAATAAAGAAAAGAGCCACTGAACAATGGTTCAAGCTAAAAAGCACTGGCATATGGACCGGGAACTTCATGGACGAGGGTCATGCCAGTATAAGCAAAAACTACGAAGATAAGCTGTCAATGGTCTTCTCCAACAATGATCTGATACGGAAGGAAAGGATCTTTGACAAAAAATATAGAATACACATAGGAACAAGAGAAAACTGGAGCGTAGAAACTGAAGGCACTATTTGCTATACAGACGGCTCCAGAAAAGAGTCAACAAAGCTCTCTGGATCCGGTGTGCATATTAAATGCGCAGACGGGACGGAGGTGAACAAGTCTATACCGTTAGGCAGATTCGCCAGTGTTTTTCAAGCGGAAATATATGCAATAATCGCAAGCGCCGAGATGGCCGAACACCTTAATATCACAGGAAAGTTTGTCATCTACAGCGACAGCCAAGCGGCGCTGAAGGCACTAGGCAGAGAAGAGACGACATCAGCAATCGTCAAAGAATGCAAGCAATCACTGAAAAGGTTGACCGAAAGAACGGACTTGACGATAGCGTGGGTCCCAGGACATGAGGGAAACACGGGAAACGAACAGGCCGACGAACTAGCTAGAAAGGGAGCAGAGGAAAGCTTGGTGGGACCGGAACCCCGGTTGCCAATAGCGCACAACATCACCAAGGGAGTAATCAGCTATAGTATTATAGCAGAAACCAACCGAAGATGGAGATCCTCGACGGGCATGAGACAGTCGAAAATCTTCATCAAGGGAGTGGACAAGAAAAAGACTAGCAAACTGATGAGACTCTCCAGAGAGAACATGAGGCTAGTCATAGAGATCATATCAGGACACTGCCGATTGAACAGACATCTGACAGTGATAGGAGTGAAAACCGATCCCATATGCCCGGAGTGCACGGAAAGCGAAGAGACCAGCCTCCACCTACTCGCTGAGTGCCCTATATACTCACAGATAAGACGGGAGCTATGGGGGACGGATACACTAGACATAGAGGACCTGAAGGATCTGAAGGTGGAGCAGATAACAAGATTCACCAAAAAGACAAAAAGATTTGACGGGGCGCCGTGAGGGCTGGATAAACCTTTTAATCCCCTCGAAGGGGAGAACGGGGAAAAGGACGAAATGGCCCGCAGACAACGCGGGCGGATCGTCCGTTCGGCCAGCGACGTCCCCACCAGAAATAATAAATAACAGTGCTTCATTTTAATGTGTAGTGCTCGTCGTTTTTCTTTTTAGATGATTAGATTAGGTAAATGCTTTCTTCCCACCGATGTTTCTACCTGATGTTAAGTAGTGAAGACAACTAATGGAGCAGGATCTGCAAGCTTCTTCACAACTCTGTCTTCATTAAATGGATAGGGAGAACACGTCATAAACCACCACGCGGGCTCAGTGCGGGTTGATGATTGTTAACTGCTAATGCAGTCGGGACCAACAGCTTTACGTGCCTTCCGAAGCATGGAGGAGCTCGAGATGATAAATTCGCTCATGGTCATGGTCGCTCATCCGCTGACTATCTTTTGCGAAAATTACTTAACCTTAAAAAATTTCTAATTCTATGCAGGCTACAATCAAAATGCTTACTTAAGTCTTGCAAAATTGAATCCGTCCATCTGGTTCTGTGGATCGTTTTCGTCTTCCTCTTCAGATGGCGTCTGGGCGTCGCTCTCAGCTTCTTTGGGAGTGGAATCATCCTGGCTCTTGTACTCTGTACTCTTCAACTGAAGTTCTACTCCGTAACCAGACAGGCGCAGCTTAGGCAGGCCTCGAGGCTGATCAATAAATAATAATAATAATAAGGTTTTTGCTGGATGGCTGGATCAAGGGTCAGATATAGAAGGTAACACTCCTGGACACAGTACGCATTGTCAGGAGGTTTCTTTCTCTGCAGCCTTAATCACCAGTAGCTTGAGTCCTACTCCGCTGCTATTGGTGTTCTAGGTTTAGGTTTTTTATAAAAGTTGTATTTTTATGATATTTTGTTATATTTTACTTTTTATATAATTTTTATAAAACCTAATCTAAAATTAAAAATAAATAAATAAAGTGTATAATAATAATAATAATATTTAGCAATTTTTAATTTTGCATTCACAGTTATAAGATAAAAAAATCAACCAGTCTCAGGGAGCTCGAGTGGGAATCGAACCCGCGACCTTTAGATAACCGGTCCAATGGTCTGACCGCTGAGCTTACGAGACGAGATCACGGTTCTTTTTTCAAGTAAAATTTAAATAATAATAATACTTACTTATTAAAAACTTTAAAAAGTACAGTAATAATAATGTAACTGTTAATAATTACTCTTAAATTAATAATATAAAGAACGCAATAAGCTATAGCAAGCAAACAAGCTAGAGCTATATCTTGCTTGCTTTGCTTTGAAGTAATTTTAAGAACTTAAGTTGACTAATAATATATTTTTTTAATTTCTAATTTTTTTTTGTTATAAAGGTGCTTTTGTATACTATCTTTCATACTTTTAGATGAATTTATAATGAATAATCTATAGTTTAAAAAACCCTTCACTTGGCAGTTCTTACCTTAACATTCCATCTCACAACATAATTAATGGCACCTTTATCAGCATAGGCAGACAGTATCTTGTGTTTGATGGCAAAGTCGGTCATACCAAGCTCACCATACAAAATGGCAGTTAGACTCTTGTTGTCACTGCTAGGATAAGTGTGATCCAGTAAATATGTTTCTAGCCTGTGGTCTTCCTGAAATTAAAAGCAGTGCATGTTGTAGTCAATGAGGGTGGGAATGGATATTTTTTAATTTTTTTCTATTCTATTAGTAACAACTTAAAAATATGACATTAATTTTTTTTCTGTAGTACTGCTAATAACTTCACAATATTTTTTCAAAAATTTAAAAAATCGGCGGGCTGTCGGATATGTATGTATGTATGTATGTCTTATCGTATCAAAGTAAAACAAAAGCTATACGTTTTGGAATAATGTCTTCTATAATGGTCAGTGATTGGAATAGATAGGGCTAATTCACCTAAAGTTCGAAGAACATAGACAAAAATTAATGGAGACTTTTTTATGACAATTATTTTTTTCAGAACAACTGTCCGTGTTTCCAGACATCACTTGAGAACATTAAAAAGTAATATTATCAATACAGTAAAATGTTCAAATAATTTTTAATGCAAATTTTTAGTTTTGTTGTGAACAAATTACAAAAACACAAATGTTGAAAAAATTTCTATACCAGCCGGCTGGTTAGAAATTTTAATATAATGCAAATAATTTAATATAGTTTTTAGTATTTTAATATAGTGTTGATATTATATGTTGTCTTTCATTTTTGAAAACAATAAAAAACGCGTCTACTGATTTTCGGCAATTCCAGGATAGAAAATAAGTAATAAAATCAATTACTGTATTAATAATATTTTTTAATGTTCTTATGCGATATCCGGGAACCCGGACAGTTGTTCCGAAAAAAAAAATTGTCATGAGGAAGTCTCCATTATTTTTGTCCGTTCTTCAAACTTTAGAGGAATTAGCCCTACCTATTCCGATCACTAATAATGGTATAGGGTAAAAATAAACTTTTTTTTAATCTATCCCAAGTCCATTATAGAATAGTAGATTTATTGATAACTTAGAAAATTTGTTTATCTTTAGCTTTTTTTGTTATCTCTACAGGTTTCTAAGTTCAAATAATAAAAAACTCATGGTCATGTTCTGCTTTTTTTGAAAAAAATAAAGTTATTAAAAAAGATTGTAACTTATATTTTTAACAGGTATTTTTAACAAAAATAGGTCTCCTTAAAAAAATGTTAATTATTTAAACTTAATTATTTTAAAAGATGCCAAATCATAATACCAGCTCTTTAAAGTTTTAAGATAGATGCTTTTAGGTATATTAAACTTAGATACACATTTTCTTCTTAGATTGAATCATTAACTATACCTAATTTTACATTAAAAATACAATTCTGCTGATCTGGCTCTGTAAATCTAAACTTTAAACATAAATGGAAAAAATCTAAATAAAAGTATATAATTTTTAACAAACTACTAGACTACTACTCAAGGATAGTTGAAATAGGCCATTTTATAGTATCATATCAGATATCCAAGGTTAAATTCTAACAGGTAATTCCAACTTACAGGAAACAATTAAGTTTACATTTATATAACTCCTAGATTATGGTAACAGATATAATGAGCATTCATTGTTATCTAGAATTTAAAGAAATTTACTAACTGGTATTATTATTTTTATTTGTAGAGTCTAAAAGCAGTTATTCTTGAAGGGTTTAATATATAACTTTTTAAATGCTTTATTAGATTTTAATATGCTGCAGATTATGGCAAATTCCCCTCAAAATTATTTGAGGGAGGCCTTTGTCCAGCAGTGGACGTCTTTTTGGCTGAGATGATGATGGTGATGATGATGCTGCAGATGATTTATTTATGGCATGTTATTAAAATCAACGCAAGAGAGACAAAACCACCCATTATGAGCCTATTAAGGACCACACAATTTGATTTTTTAATATTTTGGTTGGATTATTTTGACACATAAATGAACCAGTGCCTGTGGAGTTAATGTGCATTATTTATGTTACAGCTATAAAAAATGTATGTTGCAGCAAGTGAAGTGTGCTGCTATTTATTAATTTTAATAATCTGAAGAATGATGTCAAAACTCACCGGATCATACTTATCATATGATGTGAGAATGTTTCTCAGCGCATCATTATCACAGATTATTCTTGAACCAATGAAGACGAAAGTGTCACACTGAACTTCTTTAGCTCCGTTCTGTGTGGAGATCTGATCAAACATACGGACAGTGGGAGAAGTGCTGCGCATGGACAGAGCCAATTTGGCCATGCGCAACTGAGCTGGCACCAGCAATGTGCTGGCAACTCCTATACATGCATCATATACTTCTTTGTCAGTCCCTGAAATTTATTTTAAGTAAGTATAAACTCGTACAACAAAATTTAACATGATATAGTTTCATAATAACTATATTACTTACCTAAGCTGTCTAGACTAGATTTTAAGGAATTAATTTGATCAACAAACGACCAGAAAAGGTCTGAACTCTCGCCGGAGAGATATTCCGCCAGTTCTAATACGATCGGTGTGGTCTCCCATTTAGCACTGACGAACGATGTCACCGACTTCGACTTCTTCTCTTCGCGTTTCGCAGTCTCGGGACTCGTGGCCAAAGCAACAGAAACGGTGGCTAAGATGACTACACAAATCCACGAACCGGTGGAATTCATCATGACAATTATATTAAATAATTACAATTACTTCAAGTTAAACTATAACTAACTACAAGTTTCACATGTTATCGGCGGTTCACACGTGTTATTGACATAATTTTCTTTCAATTTCTACTTCAAAGAATATTTTATTGATGATAAATACAAGTTAACTCGTATAAACCACCAATGCCAGTTGAACACGGTGCACTAGATGGCACTTCTTATTTACAGAAAATGTATAAATTTTTCTGCTATATCATTGGTCGTTATCGATATTTGTTTAAATTATGTCCAATAGGAGATTGTTAGTACGTTTTCTATGTCTGCCGTGAAAAATGTAAGACAAAATGACAGTTAACTGATAGACAGGAAACAGAGAATACATTCATAGAATTTTAGATACAGCAGGGTCTCATAAGGTATTGATCTCGGTCTCATTAATGTTTTTTTATTTTTTTTTTTAGTTTCTATAGTTATTATTATTTACATTTAAGTATAATTCTTTATTAATAGGTACATGCTTAGTGGCAGCAGCGATGTGTTGGTTAATAGTGTCAGTGCTAGTCAACCTTCGACATCACTGAGCATCCTGGAGAGATGTCCGCTGTGTACCCAAGCACGGTTTTTTAAAGGTAAGCGGGGTCTGAATGTGCATATTGGAAAGGTACACAAACCACAAAATGCACTAACTTCAGACCCTGTCTCAACATCTTTATCTACAGCTCCGGCTTCATCCTCTTTTAACCCGTTTTGGAAAACCCTTTCAAAATTCAAAAACTCTGTTTCTGTTTTGAAGCGAGTCCCTCGCAGCGCTAGACCTCTAGTAGCTCAAAACCTAGCAGGTTGTGTACGTCTTGCAGCCCAGGAGAACTCGCAAAGTGCTTGGGAACAGCTTCTCACCTTCCCTTACAGAATTCTACATGTACAAAAGGATTTGGCAACCAAAAAGACTTTATCTGCACAAATTAAAGAAAACTGTAATATTTCGACTCATAATTTAGATTCCAAATTTCAGACCCAGACATATACCTCTTCAAGAGGTATATCTCATCTAGTAGAATCTAAGTTAGGGGAGGGTGACATTAGCGGAGCAGCCAGGATTCTTTTTAGTAGTGATGTAGTGGCACAGTGTTCTCCAGAAACGCTTGCAGCTCTGGAGAGCAAACACCCTGCCCCAGCGGATGGCCTTTCTTTTCCCGACCCCCCTGATTCAGATAATCACTACCTCACCATTACAGGTCGAGAGTTGGTAACAGCCGTTTGCTCCTTCCGGAGCGGCTCTGCTGGTGGCCTCGACGGCCTGACTCCTCAGCACCTTAAGGACCTTACCTGTTCAGGTGCCGGGGCTGCTGCTGAGTTGCTCTTGAAGGAGCTTACGGCTCTGATTAACCTTATGCTCTCCGGCAAGGTGAACGAGGTCATCATCGACGTTTTGTATGGCGCCAATCTATGCGCCCTGCGTAAAAGCGATGGCGGTGTTCGTCCCATTGCCGTGGGAACTACTTACCGTCGTATGGCAGCCAAGATTTGCTGTAAATTTTATGGTGAGGTTGTTTCGGAAAAATTTCAGCCCCTGCAGCTAGGTTTCGGCTCCAAAGGGGGCTGTGAGGCTGCCGTACACGCTTTGTCGACCTACCTAAATTCTGGTAAAGGAGAGGTCATCCTGAAGGTTGACATAAAGAATGCCTTCAATTCTGTTAATAGGGACACCTTGTTGATAGAAATTAAAAAAGAAATACCACAAATTTATAGTTTCCTTTGGCAATGCTACAGATACCCCTCTAAATTACTGTATCGAGACAACCTTCTGGAATCTGCTGTTGGCTGTCAACAAGGTGACCCCCTCGGGCCTGTGATTTTCAGTTTAGCCATTCACCCAATTATTCGTCAGCTGAATTCCAAGTTTAACGTTTGGTATCTTGATGATGGAACCTTGGGAGGCGACGTAGAAACTGTTTTAAATGACCTTCAATTTCTTAAAAAAGAACTTCATTCTATTGGCCTTGATCTCAACCTTTCGAAATGTGAACTATTTTTAACAGACAGTACTGACAGACTTCTGACACTTCCCAAATTTAACGCAATAGCTCCGGAAATCAAGATTGTTGAAAAAAGTTCGCTTCGTCTCCTTGGGTCTCCAATCTTTGAAAATTCCTTTCCCGTTTTTATCGATGAAAAAATACAAAATTTTAATGACGTTTCGAAAAGATTGTTTGAAATTAACATGCATTCGGCTATAACCTTAATTCGTTACTGTTGTTTCGGCCCTAAATTAATATATTTCCTTCGCTCTTCCCATTTATGGATGCACAGTCATCTTTTAGATAAATTGGATCAAATTATGCGGCATACTTTAACGTCGATTTTAAATGTGGCCTTGGACGACCGTTCATGGGCACAAGCTACTCTTCCAATTAGAATGGGAGGCCTCGGGGTCCGCAAAATTTCCAGTATTAGTTTACCGGCTTTCTTATCCTCGGTCCATGGCACCGAAAAATTGATCAGGAAAATCCTAGCCCCCACACTGATTAATTTTGATGTGCCGTGCTTCACCGAGGCTATGGATGCCTGGAGACTCGCTTGCCCGAATTCAGATACACCCGTCTATCCATCTTCCCAGAGACGGTGGGATGAGCCGCTTTGCAGAGTAGTACAGAATAATTTACTTGTCACGTCTGCTACTACTGCGGAGCGTGCGCGCCTGCTGGCTGTGGGCAAGTGGGAGTCGGGTCTTTGGCTTCATGCACTACCGTCGTCGAACTTAGGTACTTTGTTCGACGACACTACTTTCCGCCTCGCTGCTTCCCTGCGTCTAGGAGCTCCTTGTTGTTCTCCCCATCGCTGTCACTGTGGCGAAGTTGTCAACGGCCTCGGACATCACGGCCTATCTTGCAGCCGTAGTGCGGGCCGCTTAGCACGGCACGCGAACATTAATGACATCATCCGACGAGCTCTTGTCACCGTCGGCGTTCCAGCTGTATTAGAACCCAATGGCTTGGCACGCGACGATGGCAAGAGACCGGACGGCATGTCTTTATTTCCTTGGAAGTTGGGTAGGCCTTTAGTGTGGGATGCAACTTGTGTCGATACTCTTGCGCCATCCCATCTTCCTAGCACTGCGTGCTGTGCTGGTGCTGCTGCTGCGGCTGCTGAAAACCTCAAGCGGCGAAAGTATAATAACCTTATCGGTAATTATATTTTCGAGCCGTTTGGGGTTGAAACCCTCGGGCCGTGGGGTCCGAATGCTCATGTTTTGTTTAATGACATCTCCAAACGGCTGGTTGACACTTCCCATGACCCAAAGGCTGGCTTTTTCCTTGGCCAGAGACTAAGCATTGCCATTCAACGTGGAAATGCCGCCAGTCTCTTGGGTACTTTACCAGTCGACTGCGATGCGGAGGAATTTTTTGACGCCGTATTTTAGTTTTGTATTAGTTTTAGTTACTTTAGGTTATTATAATCTCAGATTTTAATTTTGTAATTTTCAATAATAAATAAATCTTTTAATTATTGGTTTTAAGATTACTGGTTTTTGACGGAAAAGTACATAGTAATCGTTACACTTTTTTATTGCCTAATTTTATTACTTTTTATTTGTATCGTCCAATTGAAGTTTCAATTATTTTTAATACGATAATACAAGGAGGGCAGCACTAAGTTCATATTCAAAGTACGTGGGGCTGTCAACAATCTGTCAAAAATTGCAGATGGGTAGGAAGGGTATTCTACCTACTATTATAATTTTCTTCATCTTCCGAGTTCTGATCTTCTACAATTTAGTCGGACAAATGGAATAATATTCAAAAACATAAATAGAATAAGTTGGATCAGTAAGTAAAGATGTAAAAGCGGACGATAATTATTAGGCTTACCTTCAACTTACGTACATTGTACCTGCAATACGTATGCATACCCACTATTCATTCATTATCTATTGTAATTTGTTGTAGGTAATTCTAATAATTATTTTTAGATCGTTAAAGTGCAATGTGACGACGGCTAATTGAATTATGGTATTCACTTTTATTCTCATAGATTCTTATAAACAATGCAGTTTACATCAGAAGAAGCCTACACTCGGCTTATAAGCCATAATATGACTGTGCCACAAAGAATCAAGGTAACACTTTACATTATATTATGCTTTATATATTATACATGACAATAAATTGATCACCGATTTCAGATTTTGTTTGAAAAACACCTGTATTACAACTAATCTGTTTTAATTACTGAAGGTGTTATATTAAAAAATTGGGAGATTAATATTAAAATAAAACATTATGAAGTTATTCTCCATGCAGCAATGCTCCCAGTAAGAATGGGAGCAAGTGACATGCATAACTGTTGGTTTATCATAGGTACTCACATTACATGGTTGACAGTCTATTATTATAATTTGTAGACAGGAAAACATCCAAAATAATAATTTTTATATAAATGTTTTTATGCATTTGTTTATATGCATTAAAGTATGTTATTTGATTTACCTCTTTAGAAGGATAGGACAAGATGGCAATATCTCTCTAATACATGACATGTTGAAATTGCAATTGGTTTTCAACCATAAATTAAAAAAATTCAATTCAAAATTCAAAATCATTTATTCAGTATAGACTACAAATAACTCTTAGGAATGTCAGTATGCCATCGGTTCGTAAGTCTACTCTGGGCGGGAGACCTTGTACTGAGAAGAACCAGCAAGAAACTCGTCAACTGTCATCTTTTAGGAGAGAGACAAAAATAATAGAGTTAAAATGGGTTAAATAGTTTTCATTCCATATTTTATTTGTAAGCCTGTTTTAGTTAAACTCATGATAAACCTCGCTGCTAAAAATGTTGTCCATAAAAAATATAAATTTACTGGCATAATTTATTGTTTACTAATCTACTGCTGGATATAGGCCTCTCCAAGTGCACACCACTGAGCACAATTGGCGGCCTCTGTCACCCAGCTCTTGCCAGCCACACTCTCAGACACACTCTTGTGAAGATTGTCGCTCCAACTATTGAGTCTCAAGTTTAACAATAACATTCTAAAAAAAATTGTTTCTAGGCTACTGGAGACTTTGATGATGATAATGGCCCCAATGGGCATGTGACCGGCTGGGATTATGCTAACGAGAAATTTGACATGAAAGTTCCAGAAAGAATACTTGTTGTTGGCCAGGACCAACATATAGGTGGGTTTTAACTACTCTTTTAACTTCCTCAAGTTTCATATTCATATTCATTTATTTTGCACACTAAGTTATAATTTGCTTGCAATTAAATTAAAAAATTAAAAATTAATTAATAAAAAAAATTAAAAAGAATAATAATTAATAAAAATAATAATACGCCGATCTCCGTGGCAAATGAGAACTGGCGCAAACCAACAGTGATAAGCACTGAGGACCGCAGGGAAGTATGGAAGAGCAAAGAGTTGCACGGGCGGTTCTATCGGGCCTTAACCCTGTAACGGGCACAGCATGTTCAAATTTTTCATTGGTTTTCGACTTTATCTCAATTGTATAAAGTTCAAAATATGGTGGCAATATATATGCTACTGCCTTATAAAGGGTTAATAGGAAGTGATGTAGACCTGCCTGCTTCGGTGAACTGACTACGCATCAGTGACCTCTTTGGTGAAGCCGAAGGTTTAGTCTGTGCAATTGCTGATGAAGTTATCAAGACGAACTACTACCGGAAGTATATCCTGAAGGACAGTACGGTCGACATATGTCGGGCATGCCGCCGTCCCGGAGAATCTGTCAGGCATATTATTTCCTCATCTTGCTAACTGCGAGTATTTGCACAGACACAACCTTCAAAGCCAAGATCATTTACCAGCAACTTGCTCTTCAATACGGCCTTGTTGAGTCTGAAATGCCGTACTACAAGTACGTACCGGCGCCCGTTCTTGAAAATGGTCGTGCATTGCTCTATTGGGACAGGTCAATCATTACGAACAGGACTATTGTTGCCAATAAGCCTGATATCGTGGTGGTAGACCGGTCTCAACGTCGGGTGGTGCTTGTTGATATCACCATCCCGCATGACGAGAACCTCGTGAAAGCTGCGAAGGGCAAACTCAGCAAGTACCTTGACTTGACTCACGAGGTAACCGCCATGTGGAATGTTGATTCGACGATCATGGTTCCGATAGTCGTTTCAGCAAACGGTCTGATAGCGAAGAGCCTCGACCAACACCTTAAGAGGCTCTCGCTTGATGGTTGAATCAAGGGTCAGATTCAGAAAGCAGTACTGCTTGACACGGCACGTTTTGTCAGGAGGCTCCTCACTCTGCAGCCCTGACCACCAGTAGCTTGGCCCTGCCCCGCTGCTAGTGGTACTCTAGGATTAGGTTTTTATAATGTTTTATTGTTTTTATATTAAGATATTGTAAAAATCTAGTTTTAAGAAAAAATAAATAAAGGAGATAATAATATTTTAATTAAATATTTAAAATTTATTAATTTAATTTAATTAGTTAAGTTATAAATTATTAATTAATATTCTAATATTTTGCTATAAGTACCAGTGGCGTAGCTTGCCTTAGACGGGCTCTGTATCAAAATTTGACGGTGAGCCCCAATTAAGTGTTAGATTGTGGATAACATTTTACGAACTTTTACTCACACATGTTCGAGGCCCTGGTCGCCTGGGAGCCCCGTATCACTGATACGGCTGTTACAGCGGTAGCTACGCCCGCCCCTGATAAGTACTCAAAGGAACGAGTACCTAATATTTATTACCTACCAGACCATCATTCTATGGGTATGTTCCGATATGCACTGTGAGCACTGTAAGATGTGACGTCAATTTAGTATACTGCAAAGTCGTTCCTTTATAGTTAGCTATACTGGTTACTGTTTAAAACGGAACGCAGTTCAGTATACTGTCATCCATGTCATTTCTGGACGCTGTTGATCACGTGATCAAAGCACTGAGAGCACCTTACCTCGAAAATGCCAGTGCTTACAGTACAAAAATGGCGACGATTTATGACAGCATATATTTCTCTAGGATAATATTGCGGCAGTATACTGTCAGTCCATAACGAAACAAATTTCTCACCAGTAAAAGCACTGGACAGTGCTCGCAGTGTATATCGAAAAATACTATTACCCTATATGATGGAGGTACACACGCCTGGCACATCAACCTACCACCTGTCAAATTTCCTCAATAGACTTTGAACTTTATCAATAAATGTTCAAATAATTTTTGACGCAAATTTTGTTGCGAACAAATTACACAAACACAAATGTTGAAAAATTTTCCACGAGCAGGATTTGAACCTGCACCCTTCTGACATTCCGGGTCAGGTGCTCTTTCAATTGAGCTATCGTGGTTCTAACCAGCCCGCCGAAATTACTCAACACTTTTTACTTTGAAAGCCAAAGGCGCCCATTCAATGTCAACAACTACGTCACTAACATCCGATCATAATATTTTTACAAATATTATATATAAATGTTCAAATAATTTTTGACGCAAATTTTGTTGCGAACAAATTACACATTTTTCAACATTTGTGTTTCGTCTTTATCACTAAGTTATATGGTTGAATATGTATTGAAGAAATTTGACAGTTTTGGATAGGTTGTAGGATGTGCAGACGTCTACACTTATTTTAAGATGTTTTCCAACTTTATTATTTATTCAAATATAAACATTAATTCTAATGATATCCTTCCTCATCTTCTTCTATCCTCTTAATCATGTAAAAGTAAATAACAACTAAAATAAAGAGGCTGGGTAATAAATTAATAATTGTAATATCTTTTATCAGGTATGAAAGCCCCTCCTAGAGAAATTCAACTGGACAATGCTGTGCTGCCTACAGATCCAGGGATGATTCGTGTGAGCACACCTCCACGTGTTATTACCCTCGATCAACACTACTTCCCATCTGCTGATGATTTTCCAATGGGTGTCCCAAATTCGCCGCCTAGGAATCTCAGGACATATAGATCGCAAGGCGACGGAGCCAGGTCCACTACACCTCGTCCTGACAACTTTAACGAATCCACTATGACTGAATCACGGCTTGTGTTGAGGTATGTATAACTATAGATAAAATTTTAATTTTGAAATCTTATTTAAAAATTATTTAATATCTAATTGGTCTTGATTCCACTGACATGTGGTTTGTATTACTTATTTTATAATAGTTATTAATTAATGAGTAATTTTTCAGAGACCCAACCCCCCCAATGGGTAATGGTGAAGGTCTCTCAACTGCAGAGGAGATGGTTCATTTGCGACGGCAAATAGTCAAGCTGAATCGACGCGTGATGTCCATAGAAGCGGAGCAACTGCAAAGGCAACAGAAGGAAAAAATTGCATATGCTATCGGCATTGCTTATTTGTTGTTTAAGGTTATTGCTTGGCTGAACAGATCCTAATCTTCGATTGTTAACACATATGAAGTTATGTAATGTATTGTTGACTTCATGAAATTAATAATTTTGCCCATTTTATAAATGGCATGTTAAATAGAAATGTCGGGTCCTTATAGAGGATATCACAAAGTGGAAGTGTTAAACATTATGATTTCTTAGCATTTAGGTAACATTTTTTTATACCACATTGTACATTTCTGTATAACCTTGTACAGTTTATCTTGCATTCAAGTTTTAATATACATAACTCTGCATTTTGGTCTACTTATAATGAACTGTTGAAGTGATGTGACCTTTACTTTAGTTTATATAGATGTAATGCAATGGGTCATTTTCAATTCAAATAAATGATAGATGGATTCCTTCACTTTTTTATTATTACTTACATCCTTTAATTATTTGAAGGTGGTTTCATGGTTGTAATAGGAGTTCAAAGCATCAACAGCTATGGCAACTGGTTAACACATTCACTGCCTTGAAACGACAAACAATTTAATTTCTATTGTGTCTCACACGGCGCCGTGTATTCGTCAGTGAATGTGTTAAATTGTGTTGTACGAGGGCGACACTGAAAGTTCTTAGATAATCAAAAACTGAACAAACTAGTAAGTTATTAGTTTTATTACATGTTTTCAAAATAGTGTCCATTCACATCAATACATCGCTGCATCCGATGGAACCACTGAGAAAAGCACTTTGCCCACTCGTCCTTAGGGGTCTCTTCGACGGCCTTTTGAAATGCAGCCATTACTGCTTCCTCGGCGTCACGAAAAACGTTTTCCTCGAAGTTTTTCTTTTATTTTCGGTAATAAATAAAAATCGCAAGGTGCGAGGTCGGGGCAATACGGCGGGTGACCAAGTAATTCCACGTCTGACCTCGCCAAATAGTCGATCGTTTGCTTGGCGGTGTGCGACGAGGCGTTGTCGTGGTGAAGGAGGATCCTACTGCGAGGTCGTTTTTCCCGAACTTTCGTCGCCGTAGAAGGCCGTCCCTCACGCAGATCGATTAGTGTCACCACGTTTTAACTCGTTAAACCAGTTGTAAACAGTGGCACGAGATGGGGCTTCATCGTAAAAGGCCAATCGAAGTCTATAACTTTTTTATTGACCTAAATGACAACGAAAGTCACATAAAATCATTGCACGAAAATTTTCTCGCGTTAAATTCATGCTGACGTAACCCAGATAATTTTCAATTTGTCGCCAAGTTGTAAAACAAATGACAAATTAATGAAATCATCATCATCATTTTATGTCTCCACATGATTTGTTCTGGGGCACGAGCCTTCCCTATGGATGCGATGGAGGCGAAAGGAAGTACGGGCCATAAACCACCACGCGGGCCCAGTGCGGATTGGTGGTTGTTAACGACTGCTAATGCAGCCGGGACCAACGGCTTTACGTGCCTTCCGAAGCACGGAGGAGCTCGAGATGATAAATTTTTGGTCACCCATCCGATGACCGGTTTTTGCGAAAATTGCTTAACCTCAGTACTCAGACCGGGCGCGTTAACCACTGCGCCATCGAGCTCCTCATTAATGAAATACATACACAATAATATTGGCAAAAAGTCCCATTTTCAAAATTTAAACTAATTTTTTTATTATATCGTTTACAAGTGGCCAGTTCTAAAAATTTTCAGTGTCGCCCTCGTATGTACCTACAATATAACAAAGTAGGCTAACTGATAATGCAGTCTTTTATAATCTATTAAATTGCATATGAATTAATTAAAAGACATATCAGGGTAACACTCAATATATTCAGAAAAACACTAAGTCAACACATGTTGTGCATTCGAAAACATGAATGCGAAAGAATTCAGAGTAAGTTTTTAATAGTGATGATAGCTTACTCTACAGGAATACTGGGAGAGTTGCATATTTTGTAAAACCAAATTTAACAAAAATGTTGTTATGTTTGATTTGGTTTCTCCTCATAAATAAAGATTACAGAGAATAGTGGTCCACCAAGGCGCTGTGCTAACCAAGCATTCTTTACTACTGCAAGTTTTAATGAATCTACAGCAAGGCGGGCATTTAAATTAGTATGAAGGGCCCTGCCCATGCCTTCTAGTACAATTAAGTCCACACCACGCACCTTCATCTCTGTACAAAGACCTGAAAATTTAACTAATTAGTATTAAGAAGGATTTGACCATAATGCATGGATTTATAGTAAGTACTCACCAACACTGATTGTCCTAAGATCAAGACATGGACTCCTTTGTCCACTTGATCTTACTACCAAGTCCCCTGTGGCTAATGCAGCAGATAGTACCGGGCATATGATAGAGGCCCTTTGCAATATTTCTTCCAATTCAACATTGGTAACATCATTGAGGGCTGGCCATTCGTTGGCACATAGTATTACAGATGTCCCTCTAAGCAACAATGCTCTTACAAAAGGCAAGATGCCAAGCACTATATCTACACCACTGTTGTCCACAAATACAGCTGCACAATGGTGGACTGTTTTCTGCAACAAAATTTAATAAATTACTTTTAGTAGTATTTTGTATAGTCAGCAGAACAAGGTACAGGTTAGCTGTACGCTAATAATAGCAAATTTATTACAACTTATTTATATTATAATATATGTTAAATCTTGTTTTACAAACTATGGTATTTTAGTAATTTTAAAGATTAGAATCATGTTACAAACGCAGTCATCTTCGTATTGAACCTGACCAAATATAATCTGCCTGATGGTAGTCTTACTACACCATGGATACAACAACAATAGCCATACAGACAAACTTATAAAAATATGATTTGATTACCTCTAGTTTTTCAATCCATTTATCTAAACCATCAAAGAGCCATGGCCTTTTCTGGATTTTCTCTAAAGCTTCATAAAGACCACAATCTAAGATATCTGTAACAGCTTGTGCTCCCCAGTCAAACATATTTCCTGTAGTCAAACATATTTTCATTTTATTTACACAATCAAAGAAAGCTACAAACATCTATAGGTGTGTAAATGTTTTTAAGTTCACTGTTACACTTATTCTTTCTATCCTTACTCAAAAACGCACACAGAAAGTACAAGCAACAAGTTTTTTACAGAAGATGATGGTACCACCGGGTGGTTGTGGTACTACTATTTGGTTTTTAATATCAATAGCATAGTTTACTTCAAACTTTCAATGTTTGTATTTGTCTATAGATACTGTGTTCTGTATTAACTACTATTATTTTTAACTTTAAGATGCAGTTGAACCATGCATAAATGCAAGGCTATGGCAGAATAACAGAGTTTGTGTCTCCTACAATCACTGAGTCATAGACCCCTTTGACTCTAATCTGTACTCAGCTTGGATGTTACCCCTTCTGTATACTGTTTTTCGTTAGAGGCAAATAAAGTTATTTATTATTATTATTCACTTTTTATTATTTTTTTTTCATATAAATTTACATTTTCAAATATTTTCTAAAAACAAAATAAATAAAACATTTAAAAATATGCAAAAAGTAGTGGTCCGCCGGCATCGGGACCTGGGTCCAAGCTAATGGTTGTTAAGGCTCCAGAGACAGGAATCTCCTCACAATGCATGCTGTATCGAGGAGAACTGCCTTCTGAATCAGGCCCTTGAACCATCCGCCTAACGAGAGCCTCATTAGATGTCGATCAAGGCTCTTTATTATTAAAGATCAAAGTAGTGAACAAGTTTTTTTTCGTCCAAACTTATATTTATAGGTATATATCTGCTTATCATTATCTTGTAATTAATCTAAAATCTAAATTGTGAGATTTAAAAGGAATTTTATTTTTGGTTCTTCATTAGATAAAATATAAGTGATTAAATGACTTTTCAATTGTTAAAAGAAATAAAGCTCTATCTGAGTTCAAATAACCCTTTAAGCGTCGATCCACTACCAGGTGGCCGATAACAATTAAAATTCTATTGTGTCTGGTATTTGCGCACTCGAGCTCTTATGTTGGCACAAGTTGCGCCTAAACATTGAAATTGATAAAAAAAGCGCAATTACCTGCTAGAGCTCCTCTACATAACTCAGTCCATTGTTGTCGATTATCTGATAATGCATCAATTTCAGCCAATCGTGAACCAAGAGATGCCAGTGCCCCTTCATTTTCATACTTTTTTTGCTGTTTCCATAAATCGAAGAATCCCTGGGAACGTAGGCATGTTTCGTTGATATCGAGAAGTAGTCTTATGGTCAACTGCCCATGTGCACTGAAAGCATAGTATGAACACATTAACACCCCCAGAATACATACTGTCCACTTTATATCACTTTCATTATTTTTGTTTACTTACAGAGGATTTATCCTGAGTTCTTTCAATGCTTCGACGTAACAAGTTTTAAACTTTAGAGCTCTTATTTCTACAGTAGGATCTTCAGTGTTTGCAAGTGCAAAATTCACATATTTCTCTACAAGTTTCTCACAAGTATTCAGCCAATACTCTCTTGCTTCTTCATCAGCTAATAGGTCCAAAGTATCTGGATTATATTTATCTGGCTCGTATAATATATGTGAAAGACCGAAATGTTCCATCCTGCCAAAAGCTATACTTAAATACTAAATTAGTATAGCGTTTTATTTACATATGTCTTACACCATCATTATGTTTTATCGTAATGTAAATATTTCTAACAGTTTTATCTTATCTCAATTCTATTTCAGACAGGATTCGATACACATAACAATAGAGTGCGATAAAGCAAAGCGGGTATATGATACGCCGAACTAGAACATTTAACAATTTTGACAACTATTATTGACATTGATTGACTTTTGTTTTTTTTTTAATGTTTAGTTTTCTTTATTTTCCTATTACAGAAAGGCAAAAAAATCTAAACATTACCAGTCCTTTTGAGTTGTTGAAAGATGTTGGAAAACTGAGATGAGACACATTTTCGTATCCGTTATGGTGGCGTACACAGTGTCCGTTAAGTGGCGTACACATGGCCGATTTCACGTATGTTGTTACCCTCTTTCAGTGCGTAATTACTTCCAATACAAAATAATTAGTGCCTCTCTAGTTTAAGAAATAAAGACCTTTTTAGTGTGTACGCTGGCATCACGATCAGGCTCGCGTATCCATGACTGTTCTCGAAAACTACTTATATTATATCAACGAAATTTCCACACATAATTAGTGCCCGCGCTATGCAAAATGAGGAAGATGAGTGTTTTTATTTTATTATCTAGAAAAATCAAACTTAAAATCTTAATAATAATAGTGAAAGAATTTTTACGATATCTCTAAAACTGTATTTTTAACAATTTTTTGAACTTGGGAGTTCTTAAATCCAGAGCGCGCTTGACCGCTTAGCGCGTGACGTCACATCGCCGGTCCAGATATCATTGCTCGTTCGCGCGCAGTATCCGAAGCATTGTTTTTGCGTTACTTTAATTATCTTCGTTTATATTTGGTAAATATGGATAAAAATACCGTATAGATATTGTATAGTACTTTATGTACTAAAACAACAATTAGCACACCGGAAAAGTACTTTTTCATGTTCCAAATGACAAAAAGCTAAGAAACAAGTGGTGTAACCTGATGAGAAGGGAGGAGACGTTATCTACCAAAACAAGTAGACATTGTTGCGAAGATCATTTTAATGCGAGTAGGTACTAATTATATCTATACATTTTTGCATTATAGGTAAGAAGTAACTATATATTAGGTACTATTTGTGTAATAAATAATTGATATGAGATACTCGTTCGTACTTGCTTACAGTGTTGGCCTATTAAGTTCAAGTAATTTGACGAAGTTTTTCACAGATTTTGTATATTTGACATTTATAATTTGATATGTTATTTTAACAGAATGTAATCTTGAAATAAATGATTATTATAATTTAACAAAATCTACCTTTCCTATTGCTTTGATGCGTTGTGTTTGTGTAGAAGATAGTGTAGTGACATTTTATCGATAAAGTTTTCTCATTATTTAATGCATCTCGTTATTTTCAAAGTTTAACTGTCCTGCTCGTTCTACAAATTTAACAGCACCACATTTTTTTTTTCTGGGGTTATTTAAAAGACAAGGTGTTCATTAATAAACCCAGGATAATCAAGCAGCTGAAGGTCAACATTCGAGCTAAAATGCAGTTGTTAACTCCTCATGTTCTGAGGAAAGTAATGAGAAGTGCTCTCGAAAGAGCCCGCCTTTGTGAGGCTGAAAATGGTGGTCATTTACGTGATGTAATTTTTAAAACCTAACTCAAAAATATTTCCATGAGTGTTTTTTTATTATTTTATAATAATTAAGATGAATTAAAAAAAAAAAAGTTGTAACCAATTTTAACCTCGTCGAGACATTTGCGCCACCCAATATAAAAAACAGGAAATGCATAGTATCAAATTGCAAGTACGACTAGCAAGCCTATGCTATTCAGAGTTGAACTTTTTATAAAAGTCCTCAGATCCTCACAGAAAAAAATATTGATAAAATATAAATTTTAACCCAAAATCCACCCATTCTTAAATTTAGCGATTTACAACAAAAACTTATTGCAGATTGAATCGGACACCGAATATTATCTCAAGGAAATAATACATTGATACTTTTTGTATATATTCAGTTGGGTGAAAGTAAGTCATAATCTGAGAGGATTTCTCCGGTTGTCCATATCTTTGGCTTTTATAAATTTCAACTGAGACCCAACTTGCGACAGTTTTGGTTTCATCCAATAACATGTAATTTCTGTGCAAGCAGGCTCCTCACTGCGTCTATGTAACCACATGACCAATGCCATAATATGTTTACATCTTCCTCTACTTGCCGCACAACCTTCACAATCCAGACTTAAAATTTTTCAAGCTATTTCATCACAAACAAATTTACAGTGATATGGCGTGGGTCGGACCTTATGCTCGGGTGTAATTCTTGCCTTTACTGACTTACACCCAACTACAACTATTAAAACATGACGTCTTCTTTTAGCTCATTGTTTTAACACATTATAGAACGAAACTCATTTTTATTGATAAGAGATTGCAAAAATGGACAGCACTAGTACCTAGACGAAAACTATTTTTTCCGCGCATATTGTTTGTATTAATTACCTACAACAATAGTGTCGCAAACAATAAGCTCGGAATCTGGTTACCAACTGGGAAGCTAAAAAAAGGCCTTTAAATACTTATACCTCAGCCACAACTCACAACGAAATAATGAATTTCATAGTAGTGACTTACAAACAAACTACTTTTACTATTATTAAGTACTTTATGCATAATATCGTCCCACACCCACACTCACTGCTTAGAGGGTAGGTACTTAAATAGGTATCTACTATACTATATATCTATATCACTTCGCATGATTTGTGAAATATTCCGCAAGGTCAACTTACGGCAAATTATTTGATTCTCCACGTGAAAATCCTGGCTCCATTCAGACTACAGGTATAGCACTATTACCTACTAGATATAAATAGAAAACAAACGCATGAAAGTAGGTAGCCAAAGTGAATTACTTAAAAGAAAAACCATCGCGTTGTATGCGGGGCGGCCGAGCGGCGCGGCGGGCGGGGCAGGCAGCGACCGGCGATGTGACGTCACAGAGATCACGCGGGCGCGGGTAGGCAGTTTCGGTGCTCCCAAATTGATTAATTCATAAAAAATTCAATTTTTATGATATCATCTTGATTTTTACGTAGTTGTTATCACGATTCATTACGCGTTTTTTTAAGACTAAGCAATCGCGATTAGTTATCATTTACATCTTCCTCATTTCATAAGGATTGCTCTTAAAGGAACGGTGATATCTAACAAGACTTGCGAATGACATTTCAAGCTGGCGTCAAAAGACACAGTACTTAACGACAATGAGAACGGAAGGTAGGCTACACAAATAAGCTTACTTTAAAAAAAAGTTACGACATCTCTCTGTGTAATATAATATAAGTATAACTAATGATATTAATTTTGTGTGCCACTGTATGACAACAACGTATTAGTTCCTAGAACCTTACATTTTTACCATTGAAAATGCTTATCAGATGCAAATTGCCTGAGACGTATTTTTGGCCATAGCTCCGAGAATTTTAGGAGAATCGAAATGAAAATAGTACCAAGAGTTAAGGAATTTTTCGAGACACGTGTGAGCGTTTGAATTTGAAAATCGGCTGGAAACTTTTTTTTTATTTTGAAAAATGTTTAAAAAATCGGGTTTTTGGGGGGTGTTTGTGTACGAAATTGTAAATATTTCAAAAAAAGAACTGACTTAAGTAAAAATTAAAAAAGGGTCCTAGGGGTCGCTATTTTGTAGCTAAAATAATAAGTTTAGCTACAAAATAGCGAAAAATTTTTGAAAATCGGTTAATAATTGTGACCTGTCACCTACAGGTCCATTTAGATTTGGTATTTTTGAAAAACGGGTATTTCCGTATATAAAAAGTAATGTAGCTTCTTTGATTATTGACCGATCGTCATGATAATGATGATAAAAGATGCGGATGCAGGCGAGAAGTGCATTCAAGTTGGAACTGTGTTAAAATAAAATAGTTTTTTTTCGTAAATTGTTGTATTCAAAGTCAAAGTCAAAGTCAAATATTTTTTATTCAAATAAACTTTTGAAAAATGCTTTTGAATCGTCCAAACAATTTTTACCTACTACCCATTCAGGACGTCTATTTTTTAACTGTGGAGAAGAATGGGCGCAAGAAACTCCACAGCTTTAATATAAGTAACGATATTTACAAAATTATATGCCGTTACCAAGTTATACAAGTTTAAAATTACTTAACAATATTTTAAAGAAATACTTGTTGAAGTGATTGGAGCATTTTAAACCCATGCTGTCTTGTCTTCAATGTAATCAGACACTTTATAATATGCTTTTTTACAAAGCTTTTCTTTAATGGTGATTTTAAATTTATTAATATTAGTTTTTGAATAATACTTGGAACTTTATTGTAAAAACGTACACACAGACCTTTAAATGAATTATTTACTTTGTGGAGCCTAGTATAAGGTACTGCTATTTTGTTTTTATTTCTAGTGTTTACATTGTAAATATCACTGGTTTTAGAAAAAGTTTCAATATTTTTATAAAAATACATTAGGTTCTCGTAAATATATTGTGATGCAACTGTCATTATATTAATATCTTTAAATCTCTCCCTGAGAGAATTACCAGCTTTTAGGTTATAAATTGCTCGAATAGCCCGCTTCTGCAGCACAAAGATAGTTTGAATGTCGGCAGCATTGCCCCACAGTAAAATGCCGTACGACATTATGCTATGGAAATAACTAAAGTAAACAAGTCTAGCTGTTTCAATGTCAGTGATCTGACGAATTTTCATTACTGCATAAGCCGCAGAGCTCAGTCTACTCGACAATTTTTCTATATGTGGGCCCCACTGTAGCTTCGCATCCAACGTAATACCTAGAAACACTGCGGTGTCCACAAGGTCCACATTCTTATCTTTAATTTTTACACTAGTTTTTACCTCCCTAACGTTGGGTTATACAAATCTTATACATTTGGTTTTTCGTTCATTTAATAACAAGTTGTTAACACTAAACCAATAAACTATCTTTGAGACAGCATTGTTCACATCCTCATCAATCGGCTGTCGTCGTTTCACTTTGAATAAAAGTGAGGTATTATCTGCAAACAATACTATCTCATGGTTGTCTTTTACAAAGTAAGGCAAGTCGTTAATATAAATTAAAAATAAGAAAGGACCAAGAATTGAACCCTGTGGAACTCCCATTGTAACCACCGATCCCGGAGATCTTTTACCGTTAACATCAACCCTCTGAACCCTATCACTCAAATATGAGATAAGAAGATTCAGTGATGCATCTCTAAATCCATAGTGGTAAAGCTTCCTGACCAGAGTTTCATGTAAAACACAATCGAAGGCCTTAGATAAATCACAAAAAGCCCCTAAGGCATCGTGTGAATCCTCCCAGGCATTAAATATTTGAAGTAAAAGCTCAACTCCAGCGTCAATAGTCGAGCGACCCCTAGTGAAACCATATTGTCTAGAATGTAAAAGTTTATTTCTATAAAAATGAACTTGATTTTGGTCTAGAATTATCTTTTCAAATATTTTACTAAATGTGGGTAGCACAGAAATTGGTCTAAAGTTAGTGGGGTCAGATGTGCTACCTGATTTGTATAATGAATTACTTTACTGTGCTTCATTAGGTCAGGAAAAACACCACAGTCAATACATTCGTTAAATATGCAAGCTAAAACTGGAGCTATTGTCTCAATAACGGATTTAGTGACGTCGACGGAATTACCCCACAGATCAGCAGTCTTCTTTTATATCATCGTATTAATTTTCAATGCTCCGATTCTTGCGGGGACTGCGAAATCTGTGAATTTTTTATACAACCTGTTGCAAAAATACTCGTTATACCTAAAGGTTGTTAAGGAACATCTTATAAAGAGTCCTCTGTAAACTTTTTAAAAACTTTGCATTAAGATTTAGTTTTTGGTAAAAAGAGTTATTTTTAATGATTAATAAAAATATCGACAATGTTAAGGCACATAACTATTTCAGGTTCATGACCTTACTACCTACCAGGGGTAATGACTCCTGTCTACTCTCTACTACCTAATCTCCAGACAATGTATTCTGTGCTTCTGGTACACACACACAGGACATCATAATAACCAGTGATCGGGGCTAATTCACCAAAGTTTGAAGAACGGACAAAAATAATGGAGACTTTCTTATGACAATATTTTTTTTCGCAACAACTGTCCTGGTTTCCGGACATCGCATAAGAACATTAAAAAATAATATCATTAATACAGTAATTGATTTTATTACTTATTTTGTACCCTGGAATTGCTGAAAATCAGTAGACGCGTTTTTTATTGTTTTCAAAAATGGAAGACAATCTCGCTATTATAGATTACTGGTAAACGAACGGCATTGTTCCATTTCCGAGAAATTCGAGGCTGCCCAAGTCTTGCGAGACATGAGCGAGACAAGAATAGATTTAGACACGCGCAAAAAATAAGTTTAATCCAATATATAACGACGAGATTGTCTTTCATTTTGGAAAAAATAAAAAACGTGTCTACTTATTTCAGTAATTCCGGGATACAAAATAAGTAATAAACTCAATTACTGTATTGATAATATTAATTTTTAATGTTCTTAAGTAATGTCCGGAAACTCGGACAGTTGTGTCGAAAAAAAATATTGTCATAAGGAAGTCTCCATTTATTTTTGTCTATGTTATTCGAAGTTTAGGTGAACCCTACCTATTAGTCTTGTGCTTAATCGGACACTTTTCGGTTTAGTACTATATACTAGTACAGACCAAGTAAAGTACTAGTACACCTTAGTAGTACTAATAGTACCTAACAGTACACGGAAATAAAGCCGTTTCCTATCTACAGGATGTTTGGTAATATGTGTATATTGAAAAGTGCCCATGTTAACATGTATATATAAATACTATGCCAACGTCAGAAAATGGAAATTGTAAATAAAATATATTTAAGGTTTTTTAACAATTTTAGTAATCCTAGGGTGGATTCCCATTTTGGATTTTTTCTGATTTATTTTGAAGCCTTTTTGTAAATTAATCTGAAATGCGTGCAAAGTTTCAAAAATCGAAAGAAGTACTATTAAGTAAGATCTGCTTAACAAAGGCACTCTTTTTTAATCAAGAATTTAGATAATATTTGATCTCAAAAAATAATAAGAGAAATGGTAATGACGTTAGGCTAATGGCAATGATTTTTTGAGGATGGTAATGATTAGGAATGCTTGGTAATGACGAGCTTTTACGGAAAAAATAATAATTAAGTACCTGTTACCTATTTTAGAAGACATACCTATGTATTTTTTTTATATATAAGTAGTTGCTAACTTGTTAATAAAACACTTACTTATAAATTTGTAAAGTTTAATAATAACACAAAAATTAAAATTCAACAAATCTCGTAACAAACACAATCTCGGTCTTTAATTTAACTATGCTATCATGGCTCAATCCAACTCGCCGAAATTAATCTACTCTTATGGCACGTATTAAGTTGTTAAGTAAGTAACTAAATTTTAACTTAACTTTAAGTGATTAATTGCATGTAAACACAGAATTTAGTAGCAAGTTGCAAGTTAAAATTTAGCTAACAACTAAACAAGATATTTAGAATTTTGTCTATTTTTCGGTTAAGTTGGTGGGCGGGGCTTGTCACTTGACACGTTTGGACTGGCACAATATTAGTTAAATGCAGAAGTGTAGTGAGTGACGCGCTCGGGTTCAATTTTATTGTTCGTATTAAATTATTGATTATTGTATTAAACATATTTACTCGATTTAGAAACTCTACAAAAATGAGATAGACTGCGAAAACTATTGCCAGTATTGAGAAAATATATTGTAATATGTAATTTTAATTTTGCATCTAATGCACATCGCATTACAGTATCTTTTTTCTGTATTTCGTTTTCCACTTTAGATAACAAGTAAATAAAAGAGTCTTCTGCCATGCGTGACGCATTAAAATATACTAGTTATTAAATCTTCATTCGCTAGCTCCTCGAACAAAGTGGCACTTGATCCTTGGCCATACTGATCTCTTCTATTTATTCAATTTCTCACCCAGTTTTTTGGGTATGGTTATTTCCCTAATTATTTCATCTTTGACTTCATAACAAATTTAGCACAGAATTTACGACTTCATTACGTGGTTGATCGTCCATCTTGAGTGAACTAAGCAAACTAATTACTTAAATACGTATGGACATATACTTAAATATAAGCCACATAAAATTAAGTTTAAATTTAGTTACCTACTTAACAACTTAAAACGTGTAAATCAGCCATTACTCTGTAAGCCCTATTCAATGTCGACAACTACGTCATCAACATCCGATCTAAATATTTTTACAAATATTGAAAGATCAGTTAAGAATTAGGCAAGCTATATTTATGATTACATATACATATAATTTTACGCAAATAGTGTGGTAGTGCACCTGACCCGGCATGTCATGGGGTGCGAATTCCCTTCGTGGAAATTTTTTCAGCACTGTCTTTTTTCACATATCTAATAGTTTCAATAGTAAGTAGGTGGAGCTCGATGGCGCAGTGGTTAACGCGCCCGGTCTGCGAGTGCTGAGGTTAAGCAACATTCGCAAAGGCTGGTCATCGGATGGGTGACCAAAAATTATTATCTCGAGCTCCTCCGTGCTCCGTAAGGCACGTTAAGCCGTTGATCCCGGCTGCATTAGCAGTCGTTAACAACCACCAATCCGCACTGGGCCCGCGTGGTGGTTTATGGCCCGTTCTCCCTATCCATCCATAGGGAAGGCTCGTGCCCCAGCAGTGGGGACGTAAATGAGCTGATGATGAATAGTTTCAATATGTAGTACTATGTAATATTGAAGTTTCATTTTTGAAAACGGCAACTACCTGAAATAAAATATTATTTTGTATGATGTATTTTTAAAGTTAAAATAAGTTTAGAGTATGTATGCATAAACCCACGACCATTATTCCCCAAAAGGTGGTTAGAGATCATCATATCCTATCCAAGCCATGGTTTGGATCAATGTCCACTTTTAGCAAATAGAGCGACCTTGTTGTTAATTATGCAAAGGAAGTGTCAGGATGCTGGCCAATCGCCTTTTTTGATGCACTGGCGCATAATCTCGATTCACCACTTACGAATGCTGACAAGAAAAGCTGGCTATTATAATACTATAATCCAGACAAGCACGGATAATTTAATATTTTTAGCAAATTAAAATAAAGATAACGCACAAAAAAACCCATTCAACTTCCAGCTGGTATTTCGGTTATTTTAAAGCATGAAAGCAAACAACGTTTTAAGTAAAATAGAACAAATTGCTACTAATAAGAAATTTTGAAACTTTGAATTAATCATTCCCATTAACATAACGTCATTACCATCAACACAAATCAAACGGTAATGATGATGATGGTAATGACAAACGTAGTGTTTTTTTTGAACAAATCGTGAATTCTTAGCGCTACTATTTTGTGACCGCTTTTTTGAGAAATTGTCCTGGGAGTCACAATAAGTTCTAATGCTAACAATTATACTTAATTTATAATTACCTAGAAAACGTATTTACCGGTAATGATGGAAATACGTGACAACCATTTCCTAGACATATGATTTGTAACAAAAAAGTATTTAAAGAGCACTCAGCGTGACGTGCGCTGTGGTACATTTCGTGCAAGCGACTGAGGAGAGTGGTGTGCACGGGGACAGTAAGATACATCACGTAGATCTTTCAAGAAAGTAAATTTGACGTTAGCGCGATGGTAATGACGAATTTCTGTTACAAACTTTTGAAATTTTGTTTTGACTATTATGCTGTTCTGAATTATAAACGCTATTTATTATGTTGTTTACGGTAAAATACAGATTACTAAACGTTTGAAAAAATCGGGTTTGGCGATCATAATTATTGAAATATATATTTTGAAAGTTTTGTGCACATATATTTTCTTTAGATGGTAATGATGTTTTACTCAGTTTTAATTAAATTAGAAAATGAGTTTTTAGAACACAAGGTTCGTAACTGTGTCACCTTACGTTAAATTATGTTTAAAAACTCGCTTAAACAAAAAAAGTAACTGAAAAATGAGATAGAATTTCTAATCAACTAGAAATAGTTTTTTTCCATGTTTCGCGAAATGACCCCCTAGCGCTAAATACCGCTGAGCAAGATTTTCTATCAATAAAACGCACGGTCGGTCGGCGTAAGCGATTAATTTGCTATCTATCATAATGTGTGTGTATTCTATAGCGATTGGCAGGCCCAACTATCTCGCTTAAAGTACGTTTGTTTCTTGTTCGTTCTCGCTCGGACATTCGGAGTAATTCGGACAAGCAACATAAGCACTTAAGTTGAGTGTAGCGGGAGACGGTGACGACGGTGTACTAATAGTCCGACTGTCCGATTAAGAGCTTGCGTTCGGTAACATTTCTTTTCGTACAGTGCTGAGTATCGTTACCTATTAGTACTTAGTACGCGTACTACACAACACTAGTTTGTGACAACAACACATCGCTGGCAACACTGACTGTTCGCAACGCAAGTCAAGTAAGACAACAAGAAAAAAGAATGTTATTTCTTTGATTGAATTGAATTCTTTTCATTTGTGACTGTGATTATTATGAATTGCATTTGCTTTGCAATTGCGTGCTTAGGCACCAAGACACCTAACCTACCTATGTATTCAGTTATACTCAATGAAACGGACAAAGCGACTCCATCGTCCACGACAAGTGGCTTACACCGCGTCGTCGAGAGGTCTATTGGCCTCCTATCAAAGAAGGCAAAGCATTCGATCGGCAGCTAGCTCATGTGGACAATTCACCAGATGAAAAGTGGAAACTATAGAATCCAAAGGATTTTTGTTGAAACTGGTAAGTGTTACGATTGTGACCTAGAAACTCGTTACCGGTTTTTATACCTACCTACCCTACAAAAAGGCCGGGAAGCTAATTTTATTCCTTTGTTAGGTTAGGTTTCAACTATGCCTTACCGACTCCCTAGTTCGGTAGGTAGGTACCTACACGAAATATAGTTTGCCACCAAGTTTTGGCCGAGTACGGTGTACGGGATCCATTTACTACAGCCCTAATGAGCTGAAGTCTGAAGCGACGTAGCGTGGCTCATGCTCACGATAGCCTTTCATGAGCGGTGGATAATGTTTGAGATAAGCAAGCCACCGCTGGTCACTCACCACTACATACCTACCATATTATACACTAAGCTATCTGCTTGTGACATAATATTATGTTCTTTGGTGGATAAATGTCAAAGGTTCAAAGTTTTTTCCACTAAATAAAGCAGTTCTTAGCTATTTGTTACTTTGAATTACTTACTATGCTTAGAGTTCAAAATCTATGCTCTCTCAATTAAGTTCAGTGGGAGTGAGATCATTTATTTAGTATATGTGTTACGACTAATAGCTGAAGTGCGGCTACACCTAGTTTTAGCAGGCTACAACTAGGTGCAGCCGGCCACATGCGGTTAAGCTTAGATGTATCCTACTCATCTTCAGTTAGAACTAGGTTTAGCCTTAGCGGCTAGAACTAGGTGCAGCCGCACACCGGTGGTTAAACTTAGGTGTATCCTATTTATCATCTAGCTAGAACTAGGTTTTCAGTTCAGTTAAGCATATTGGTTTTGTTTGAGATTTATATCTTGCGTTTTTCGATTGATTTGATACTGGTAGATATCACCATACCTCATGATGAGAACCTTGTGAAAGCCGAGAAGGACAAGCTCAGTAAGTACCTTGACTTGGCTCACGAGGTTACCGCCATGTGGGATGTGGATTCAACCATTATTGTACCGATAGTCGCAAAACAACGGCAAACGGTCTGATAGCGAAGAGCCTCGATCAACACCTAGAGAGGCTCTCGCTGAAAGGTTGGGTTAAGGGTCAGATGCAAAAAAAAAAAGGCATCATGATACTAGCAGCTTATGTTTTGTTTAACAGGTTAACCGCTGCCGGGCCCAGACACAATAGAAATTCAATTGTTTGTCGGTCAAATGGCGCTTAAAGTGTTAAGATGCAAAAGGCAGTACTCCTAGACACGGCACGTATTGTCAGAAGGTTCCTCACTCTGCAGCCCTGACCACCGGTAGCATGGGCCCTGCCCCGCTGCTGGTGGTACTCTAGGATTAGGTTTTTATAGTTTTTTATTGTTTTTATATTAAAATATTGTAAAAATCTAGTTTTAAGAAAGAAAATAAATAAAGGAGATAATAATAATATTATTAACAATTAAAATAAATTTAATGGTTGTTCTTGAATGTTATGATTGTATAGATTGGATAACCAGTTTGTTTCATTTGTTTTAACATAGAGTATGAGAGAAGAGAACAAAGACTTGGTTGATTTTTGTTAGATACGAAGTAAAACTTTATTTTTTATGTTTAATTTTTTTATCTTGCATAAGATGTTTAGTTCTGTGACTTCTGAAAAGAAGATGTGTAATATTTTGAGTTTTATTTAATTACTTATATTATATTATAATTTTTTTTTTTAGGAAAAAGATATTTGCAAGAGATATAAGAAAATATGTGAAATATTTTCCAATACTTTTCTAAGATTTGTCAAATACCCAATTATAAATGTCACTTCAACATCCCTGTCTCTTGTTTTTTCAATATAATCGAATCAATCGAGAAATGCAAGATTAAATCTCAAAACGAAACCAAAATGCTTAACTGAACTGAAAACCTAGTCTAGCTGATGATAAATAGGATCCACCTAAGTTTAACCACCGGTGTGCGCCTGCACCTAGTTCTAGCCGCTATGATGAAGGCTAAACCTAGTTCTAACCGAAGATGAGTAGGATACATCTAATTGTAACCACATGTGGCCGGCTGGACCTAGTTGTAGCCGGCTAAAACTAGGTCTACACCAGTGCGGCTACCCGCACTTCGGCTATTAGCCGTAACATATGCATCACTTGGGCGATTAAGATGTGCATGATAATGCTTTTGTGGTGACTGGTGTATTTTTGATCAATAGATAGTCTAGAAAAGGCGAAGAAAAAATTGAAGTTAGCGGAGGTCACCTCAGATTTGCAAACAGATGCAGAGATAGAAGAAGGATACAGGCCTAAGCGTAAAGCTTTGGCCACTAAAAGATTCCTCTCAAGCGATGATGATGATGACCCACCCATACTAAAGAAGCATTTTTCAAAATGTAAGAGCTATGCAATAACTTACTAATACTAAAGTACTAATTTTTCTCTGCCTAAATAAGTATTACAATAACCTTTTTACCATAAAATCTATTAGTTAATATGTACGTGTACTGTGTGTATATGGAAAGGTGGCCTGCCCACAACCTACAACCATTTTAGTTATTTTAAGATATCTATCTTGGTTATGATGTTTATGAGTAGGTAGGTAGTAATTTTGTTTTACATTTATTTACAGATGTTGAACAAATACAGATTAATAGGAGGGAATCGGAATCTGAAAGTGAAATTGATAAAGATACTGGTAATGCTGCTTTTATCTCTTCTTATTTTTGATATGGATATTATCATATCACTCACTATGCTAGTGAGATTTTTTGTAGTTGTTAGAGATAGAAGAAGATAGTCAACCTATAATAACCGGTCCATTTTATTTTCAGAACTTATAAACAGGCAAGCAAACTCAAACTCGCAGGTAATAATTTTAATAATGTTAGAAAATTTTATAATCTATACTAATATTATAAAGCTGAAGACTTTGTTTGGTTGTTTGTTTGTTTGTTTGTTTGTTTGTTTGGTTGAACGCGCTAATCTCAAGAATTACTGGTTGTCCATTTATTGAGGAAGGCTATAGGCTATATTACATCACGCTATGACTAATAGGAGTGGAACAGCAATGAAAAATGTTGCAAAAACGGAAAAACATTTTTTTGAGAGCTTTACAACATATCAGCCATCCATCCATGTCAAATCTTTTTATGATGTACTTACTACCTTGCTTCTCTTATGCAAATAAATATATCGCACGTTTAATATTATAGTGACCTAACTCAAAATTTACGTAAAATGAGTTAAATGCACTGGCATGACTATAACAACGCCATCTATGAAATGACTCTAAGAAACTCCATCAACAAGTAGTGTTTTCCTGCTCTTACAACTTTGTTGTCTCTTTCATATTCGTGATTTTTATGATGTTGATTGACATATTAAAGACTCATTCAGTGTTCGTTCAACCGTTACAACAACAACAGTTTCTGTGTTTAATGAAAAAGGGACCTATTAGTGTTTAAGGCCTTTTTATTATATATATGAAAGGTAAGTTTAATGCATATTTTTAGTATTATTTTGACTCTTTACGCGATGAGGCTTTTTGATCCTAAAATTTTGTTACATTTAACCGGCTTATTTAGTTTTAGGTCTATTTAAAACTAAAAAACAATAACAGTTCGTGATCACATTAATATTTAAGTCAGTTTAATAGTAAAAATGTTGTCAATAATATTTTTACAACGGTCATAGTTTAATGTTAAGTTTGTTTAATACTAATACTGATAACTTGCTCATGTTCACATAAAGTAATGGGTCTGTGTATTATTAAAAATAATGCATATTTTTGCGGTCTCAATTGACAATGTGTTCGTATTCAGTAATATGTCTTATTAAAATTAAAATAGTAGAGAAAAAAACCCTTTTATTTTTGGACTTATTTTCATCTTCTTTTAGAATGGCTGCCGTGCTGCGGTCGCTCGACGTGCGGAAGGCTAGCGGGCCGGATGGTGTTCCGACAATTGTGCTGCTCAGATGCGCGGCTAAGTTGTCTCCAGTGTTGACACGATTGTTTAGGGAGTCTTACGATGCCGGTATAATGCCGGTGTCTTGGAAGGAAGCGAACATACAACCCATCCCCAAAAAAGGGGATCGCTCGGCTCCAGCCAACTATCGACCCATCGCTGTAACTTCTGTGCTGTGCAAGGTGTTTGAGCGAATAATTAACTCTCAGTTCATTCACTACCTAGAGGATCACTCGCTGCTCCATGATCGCCAGTACGGGTTCAGACCCAAGCGATCAACGGGTGACATTCTAGCGTACGTAACTCACACATGGGGTGAAGCGATGGACAAGTATGGCGAATCTCTGGCAGTTAGCCTTAATATAGCCAAAGCTTTCGTAGATTCATAGAGTGTGGCATCGTTCCCTTCTTTCCAAGTTGCCGGCCTTCGGTGTGCCGCCCCGTTTGTGCGCCTGGGTTGCAGACTTTCTAGAAGAGTGGAGGATTCGTGTCCTTTGTGAGGGTAGTTCCTCCGCGCTCTTCAAAGTCAATGCCGGTGTGCCACAGGGTTCTGTGCTCTCACCTACTCTATTTCTTCTGCATATCAATGACATGCTGTCCTTGAGCAATATTTATTGTTATGCGGATGACAGTACGGTGCATAAGCGGTACTTGGGACATCCTGCAGCAAAGCAAGCCGATATCGTGGTTAAAAGGCAAGAACTGGTTGCCAAACTGAACCTGGCTCTCGATCGTGTCTTTAAGTAGGGATCTGAAAACCTGGTCGAGTTTAATGCCAGCAAAACTCAGGTTTGTGCATTTTCGTCCAAGCTAACTCCCTTCCTTACTCCTCCCTCTCTTCAGAACTCTCCTTATCCATTTCGATGGACCTCAGCAATCTTGGCATGGACATCGGCCAGGAACTGAACCCAAAATGCTACATCGAGAGTGTTATTTTAACTGCCTCCCGTAAGTTGGGTATTCTCAATAAAGTGAGGCGGTTTTTCACTCCCGAGTAGCGCTGTTTGCTGTACAAGACTCAGGTGCGATCGAGTATGGAGTATTGTTCCCATCTTTGGGACGGCTCCGCTAAATACCTCCTCGATGCACTTGACAGACTGCAAAGGCGAGCGGTACGCATTATTGGAGATGCTGAGGTTACAGCCTCTCTAGAGGACCTCCAGCTGCGAAGAGACATTGCTTCTCTCAGAGTCTTCTACCGGAATTACTACGGTGAGTGTCCTGAAGAACTTTTTGATCTAATCCCGCCTTCTTCTTTCCTCTCCCGGACTACACGTGCTGGTCTTAGGAACCACCATCACACTGTACAGACAATCAGTATTCGTACCAAAAAATTTGGCAAGTCGTTCCTCTGTAAGACCATTCGGCTTTGGAATTCTTTGTCGGCGCATGTGTTTCCCAGCTCCTATAGTCCCGGGTCTTTTAAGCGGGGCGTGAAACGGCATTTATGCAGGCCGTCATGAATGGGTGCGCTTGTTACCGTGCTTGTTCCACGGTGAGGAGCGCTCTCATTATTTTGGACTGCATCGGCTGCTTATCATCAGGCAGGATGTGGTCACTATGATGTGTTAAGTGTGTTAGTTTATTTAGATTTAACACAAATATTGTTCTTCGATGTTGATTTTACTTTTATTAAAAAGACTGAACTCAAAAATATCGTTTTCATTTTTAGTAATAAATGGACCTAAATCTAAAATGTACAGCCTAGTAGTATATGTTTATAGTATTAGAATGACTTAAAATCATTAAAAAAGATCGAACTCAAAAATTTCGTAATAATTTTAGTGGTAAATAGACTTAAACCTAAGATGTACAGTCAAGTTGTATATGTTTTTACTATTAGAAAGACTAAAAATAAACTAGGTCTATATACTTTTTGACAAATTCACCATTACTTAGTATTAAAAAGACCTAAAACTACAAAACTAAATTTAAAAGCCTGTGGTATTCAAAATAAATAATATATAACAAAAATTTAAAGTTCACCTAAAACTGTGATGCCTGTACTATTACAAAAATTAATCTTAAATTGTACAATTGAGATAATATGACATTTATACCAAATTAAACAGCACAAGTCCTAATTGCAAATAGTTTTATGCGATTTGCCAAAAAAGTGGTTTTTTGAATTCAGTCACTGTAATACTAAGCGTGCGATATTTCTATTTCTATTTCTTGTATTGTTATCATCAGTAATCGGATTAGGTAGAGCAATTTTATGTACTTGCGCTTATTATTAATATGGACATTCCCGAAATATTGTCGATAAACAATTTGAATGCTGTAGAAAGAGACAAAAACAGGTGTGTTCTTTTAGCGGCGAAGCCCGGTATTGTATTTTTTTGTTTCCAAAAGCATCCAAAATCCAATTCCAAAATTCCAAACCGTACGGCAACATCGCGCGTGTGCGCAATGGAAATTGGCAACGCGTCGCTAATGTAAGTTTGACAACGTTGTCGTGGCGCCCACTGCCAATACGTAAGACAAGCCTTCTTTTATCATGTTTATAAAAAAAGATTCAGTTAGAATCTCGCGGAATGTCCATATTAACATCAACGTTGATGTTAATACGGTCAATGAACCAAAATAGCTCTACCTATTCCGATCACTGGTTATCATACAATAAATGTTAATTTCAGATAGCATCAAATGGTCATCATCAGAATCAAACAATAAGGACATTGAAGATTGTATTAAAGCTTGGTTGAAACATGCATCGACGGAAGGAAAAATTGAAGACGTCATAAGAATACCTTACATGAATAAGACATGCACCTGAAAGGCTGAGACGCCATAAATAAGTTAGAATGAGAATACCATACACGAATAAGACATGCACCTGAAAGGCTGAGACGCCATAAGTAAGAATGAGAATACCATACACAAATAAGATATGCACCTGAAAGGCTGAAACGCCATAAGAAAGAATGAGTGATAAAATACCATACAAGAAATAAGGCAATTGTGGGTCATCGGCAGATGCAAAGATGGGCCAGATCTATAAAGCTAGGGATTGTATATGCCCTGAATTACCAAGGGGTATCATTTAAGCTATCACCAATTTAATTAGTTTTGTGTTTCTTAAATAATAGGGTTTGTCCTCAAAATAGTAGATCTGTCACCAAAATGTAGTCACCAAACAATGCAAAATCAGTTCCACAATAAATCACCTAAAATCCTGAGATATAAGGTCTAGTACCAAATAAATGTTGCAAACTTCCCAATTTGAAAGATTGGCTTTCTGGCACTTCGCTGGCCGCTGCCGCGGCACGCTCGCTTCGCTCACTCGGCTCGTGCGTCGTGTCTTTCATAATCTAACCTAACCTAAACCTAACCAAACATAAACCTATTAATTAACAAAACTGTTATTATAAGAACGAAGTTTATATTCATGTAATGCAATATAATTTTATTGGTTATCGATCTCTTATTTTACACATATATTAACATTAATTTGATAATTCATACCTGGGAACAATTTTTGTTTATCTGAGAACGAAAATATTTCGTGGCGATAGATCTATTTATTAGGTGATACAACTTGATGACAAATATAAATTTGAAATAGTTTACCTTGGTTTACATACAAACTCAATTAGAAAATTTATTGGATTATTGCGTTTTATCATTTGTAGATGATAATAATAAAATTGTAATGTCATTTAATGTTGATGGGCTTCCTCTGTTTAAAAGTGCTGGACCTCCTGCTGACGAGTCGCCCAGCTGGTTACCGAGTGGAAGTTCGAGCTCCTTTATGATCGGACCACTGCTTGGTATCCAGCAAAGTGCCTCTGGCTCCGCTACCGCCTTCAGCGGTATCGAAACGCCAAATTTGGCACTACTTGTCTGCAGATTGGGATGGTATGCGGGACTATTTCGCATCCGTTCCTTTGGGGCAGCGCTGCTTCAGTGGGAAGGACCCGACAGCCAGTGCGACTGCAGTTGCTGTGTTAGGTATGGAATACTATATTCCGCACTCCTATCTCGTCAGCAAAGGCCGGCGCAACCGATGGTTCAACCGTGAGTGTGCCAACGCTGTCGATAACAGGCAGGCGGCATACCGCGCTTGGATCAGAGGTAAAGCTCTTGGGGATCCCGAAACTCGCTCGCTGAAAGCAGCCTATAATAATGCCACCAAGTCTCGCAAAAGAGCCTATGCCCAGCGCGTTGCACGGGTCGGCCAAGAACTACTGACGCATCCTACGGGCAGCCGTAGCTACTGGCGTCTGGCCAAAGCCGTGCAATCAAATTTCTGCCAACCCTCGCTGCCACCACTGAGATGTCCTGACGGGACTTTAGCTCACAAGCCGCAGGAGAAGGTAGATCTCCTGGCCAAACTCTTTGCAGCTAACTCCCGAATCGATGACTGCCATGCACAGCCACCTTCAATTCCTCACTGTGGCCACACAATGCCTGATTTTAAAATCAGGCAGTGTGATGTCCGTGCGGAGCTGCAGTCAATCGATGTCCGGAAAGCTAATGGCCCTGATGGCATCCCAGCAATAGTCCTGAAAATGTGTGCAGTGGAGTTGTCCCCCCGTGTTAACGCGCCTTTACCGTCTCTCGCTCTCTTCTGGTTGTGTGCCGGAATCTTGGAGAGAAGCTAATGTGCAACCTGTCCCCAAAAAAAGAGATCGGTCAGACCCATTTAATTACCGCCCCATAGCCGTTACTTCAGTTTTGTGCAAAATCATGGAACGTATTTTAAATAAACAACTTGTGCACTACCTGGAAGAACACTCCATAATTCATGATCGCCACGGGTCATCGATACGGGTTTCGGCCGAAACGATCAACGGGTGATCTTCTAGCGTACGTTGCACATCTCTAGGGTGAGGCTATTGACAAGCGTGGTGAGTCGATGGCTGTTAGCCTTGACATAGCCAAGGCTTTTGATCGGGTCTGGCACAAAGCTCTTCTCTCCAAGCTCCCGGCATACGGTCTGCCTGCTCAGTTCTGCAACTGGGTCGCTGGCTTCCTACATGAGCGGAGAATCCGTGTCCTGTCTAATGGATGCGCTTCGCGGTTCATGTCAGTGAACGCTGGTGTCCCTCAAGGTTCCGTTCTGTCCCCCACGCTATTCTTTCTGCATATCAATTATATGCTTCCACTTGGAAATATTCATTGCTATGCAGATGATAGCACAGTGCATGGGGGATATAACGGTCACCCAGCGGCCGGACGGGTCGAAACCGAAGTTAACCGAGTGAATCTTGTCATTGAGCTCAATCGGGTATTGGACCTCATATCTAAATGGGGCTCCAATAATCTTGTTGAGTTCAATGGCAAGAAAACACAGGTGTGTGCGTTCACGGAAAAGTCACCATTCCTTCCCCTTCCAACTCTTCAGGGTACATATCTAAGCCTGCAGAGCAGTATCAACATGCTCGGTATGACGATTCGCTGCGATCTGAACCAAAGGGACTACATCGAAACCGTGATCAAAACAGCCTCACGAAAACTCGGTATTCTGAACAGGGTGCGGCGATACTTTACGCCTGAGCAGTTGTGCCTTACACAGGTACGGTCGTGCGTGGAGTATTGCTCGCACATCTGGGACGGTTCCGCAAAGTACCTTCTCGATGCTTTGGACAGATTGCAGCGTCACGCTGTACGCATTATCGGCAACGCAGAAGTCGCAAATACTCTTGAAACTCTGCAATTGCGTAGAGATATTGCGTCACTCAGCGTGTTTTACCGCTTATACCATGGCGAGTGCTCTGAAGAACTCTTTGACCTCATCCCACCTTCTCCCTTCCTCCATAGGAGTACACGTGCTGCTCTCCGGAGTCACCGCTTCACTGTCTCAAATATTCCATCGCGCACTAAGAAATTTGGTGACTCGTTTTTTTGTCGCACCTCCAAAACATGAATAGTTTGCCAGCACACGTTTTCCCTCCTTCCTATGATATGGGGTCCTTTAAACGAGGCGTGAAGAGGCACCTTGTGGGCCGGCAGAGTGAGGGTAACTGATGCTGCGTTGTTTTCACGCTGCACCAGTTGTCGTCGCATCTGGATTCCATATTCACTTAACATCAGGTGAAATGGAGTCATTTGCCGTGCTACGTATAAAAACAAAAATAGTACAAATTCACAGTTATGGCCCATTTTAGGATTGATTTTGTTATTTATGTATTCTCACGCCGAGTAGCAGATTGTTATTGTTACTCAAAAAATAACAAAGTAGTCCAAGTTCATAATGTGTTAGAACATATTCATGACAAAGAAAAAGTATACTTATATGGAAAAGAATTTATGACTAGTTACTATGATTATTCATTTGATTCTTCAGTACTAAATGTTTTTGTTGTAGATAACATTAATTGTTGTGATCTCAAAATGTTTCCTTTATGCAATATTATATCCAAATGTGCTTTAGTTTACAATTCATCTGGTAAAAATGTATGTTTTCCAGGGCGATGACACTGTAGCAGCTTAGCCTGTGCGAGTTTCATTCGCCATTCGATCACGTTAGCGAAAACGAGAATTTGTATGGCAAAATGTTAACTCTTCTCGTTTGTCGCCAGGAGGCACTGCTAAAAATCCATAGGTAGTACTAATTATCGTTTTCGTAAACGTAATATAAACGTGATAGTAAACAAAACTCACACTAGGCACCCAGAACCTCTTGTTCAATTATTACGCTTAATTGCTTATGATTAGTTCACTTTTGATTGAAATTGTGATTTTTAGAAGTAAGTAAGTACTTGTAATATTTTGAAATAAATCCTGATTATACCAAGTATCTTTTTAATCAGTATCCCTATTTTGTTAAACCTCTCGTAACGTTCTTAACTCTCCATGCAACTATGAGCTCAAGCGCGCGAATACCAGACAATAGAATTTTATTGTTATCGGCCACCTGGTGGTCGATCTACTCTCAAGGGGTTATCATAAACATTGGATTACCTATATTGTCGTTTATAATGTTAAGGACTGATTTTTCAACAGTTGAATAGAACTTATCCAGCTGATAAAATGTTACCAAATCAAATTAAAATGTCACATTTTTAAAATGGCTGTATAATAATTAATAAGCTAATAAATTGACATTTGACACGATTGACAAATCGACAAAACAGTTAACAAATTATACAGCATTAAAAATGCGCCTTTTCTGTGTTAAATACACAGTAGGTGTAGGGAAGCCTGTGGTAGGTAGGAATGCCACATTAAGGAAGGGCAAAGGGAAGATCTTCCTCCGAGCTGGGTGGTATAGCTCGGGGACCGAGGTTCAACGGATGTTAGTTGGAGGTGCTATATATAGCGAAGGACTTGGTGAAACTTCGCTATCGCGATGCAGGCTTCCCATACTATTTCAACGTCGTAGTATGGCGACGTCGTTGGTATGCGTTTGTAGCGCCATCTGTTGACACAGTTGAGAAGTTGTTTGCTTCGTGTCAATGTGCGGCGTATGCGGTAGGTGACGCCGCCACATCACTCTCCCCCTGAGACCGGAGGTCAATGTCAGTGAGTGCTAAGCAGTCAGTGCGTTAGAGCTTGCAAGTGCCAGTGGAGAGTGCTGCTGCAGGATGCCCCAGTCTACGGTGAGTCGAGACGGGTGGGGTGAAGGCGCGTTGCCAGTGATGCACTGTGCTGCTCCTGTCTGCGGTGAGTCGAGACAGGTGATGATGACGGTGGGTCCGAGCTGCTGGTGTGCAGGGCTCCCACGCCGGAGTGATGCGGCCGACATTGATGCACCGGTCGTGGGCTGCGGAAACCAGGTCGGGATGATGCCGTCGAGTGTGCCGGAGGTCCAGGAAGCGTCGTCCAAGATGCTGCGGTGGAACCTTGTGGCTCGATTGCTGGCTTGCTGTGACTGCTGGCGAAGGTAGATTGGATGAGGAGGTGATGAATGAGCGCTGCTGCGACGATGTTGAAGGTGCTTCTGTGCTCCGTAGGGTAGTCACCTCTGTATGGATGCTTGTGGTGTACATGACGTCGGGGTCACCACTGTAGGGAAGCCTGTGGTACATCACGTCGGGGTCACCACTGTAGGGAAGCCTGTGGTAGGATGGCGTCGGGGTCGCCACATAGGTATTGTTAAATTATAGTCTAATTTACGACAGGAAAATCAAGGCCATCAGGTAAGTAGGTACCGCTTCATAAGGCTTTTTCCAATAAATTAATGTTATGCATCGATTATGTGCATCCGACAAAGAGTCGGACATACGTACACACATATCAAAGTTGTGATCTTCATTCACCATTTAATTCGTTCATTATAATGCTTATGTACGCGATTGTACATGTTGTTGTATAGAAAAAAAGGAAGTTGATATAACTTTTCTTTTTTTTTCAACAACACCGACAAGTTCTGGCGTTTGTCGACAAATTATTGGTATAATCAAATCTTCGCTACGACCCGTAGTTTCAGAGATACAAAAGTGGCCACACCAGGATAAGCGCTCGTCCTGGCGGGGCCACCTTGAACTCCTTCATCATCGGCCTATCTTACTCCACTGCTGGACATAGGCTTCCCCCAATGAGCGCCATAGCGCCCTGTCCTCAGCTTGACGCATCCAGCATCTGCCTGCAGTCTTTCGCAGGTCATCATCCCACCTGGCCGGAGGTCGTCCTACACTACGTTTACAAAGTCGTGGTCTCCACTCAAGAACACGTTTACCCCAGCGGTTGTCGGTTCTTCGCCAGATATAGCCGGCCCACTGTCACTTCAACTTGCTAATTCATAGAGCTATGTCGATGACTTTGGTTCTCTGTCAGATGTATTCGTTACGAATCCTATCCTTCAGAGAAACTCCGAGCATAGCTTAAACCCCTTATATAACCTTGAACCCCTTATAACTTTTGAACGGTGGACCAACAAATTCGAAGATATCACGACAAATTATTGGTGTAATCAGATCTTCGGTTTTAGAGAAAAAAGGTGGCCACGCCAAGATGAGCGCTCATCCTGGCGGGGCCACCTTGAGCCCCTTATAACTTTTGAGCGGTGGAACGACAAATTATTTATAAAGTCAGATTTCCGGTTGGTGATGGTGGCCACGCCAAGATGAGCCACATGACGTGATTAAATGTCAAATAAAACTCACGTACGACTTTCATTTCGTAACTTTCGTGTTCCAAGTCACGGAATTTCGGACTCTGTCTATTAACTTAGCTTAGCATGGCGCGCTCCCTAGATCTTTGTGCTACTTTTGCGCATGTTGTTGTTGTCATTGTTGTGCATGTTTTCCTTAGTGAGCGCCTGTTTTGGCGAATACTTGTTTAAGTATTTTTAACATGACCTCTCCAATAGATAAAAGAAGAAGTTGTAGGTACTAAAACAAACCTGATACTTAACAAAATAGTTTATTTTTAATAATAATAATATCAGTTTAACTAATAATAAGTTCTCTAAGTCTAATAAGTTTAATGAAAAAAAAAAAACAAATGTTGAAAAAAATTCCAAATACAAGAAAAACATAGGTACTTAAGATAGAATTTTATTTCCATTACTTTAAAAATATTTATTTTATTTAGTCGTCTTGGGAAAGGCTTGTTTTAATAATAATGTCTGATAACTCCAGCTTCATTTGAGTATGATGTATGTAAATATGTTTACTTAAAGACTGTAAGGTAAACTTTAGACCGCAAAGATTACATTTTTTATGTGTAGATGTGAACGCTTCATGACTGCATTTACCGATATGCCTTTTATAGGTATTTTCAGTTATGAAGTGTATGTCACACTGAACACATTTATAAATTTTGTTACTATAATTATTTAAATTAATTCGAGATAAAGCATCAGCTGAAAATATAAAATTTGAATCAAAAACTGCTTCAGCTTGCTCAGTTAGGTTCTGCATGTCATTTTCTACAGTATTGTTTTTGAACGGTATTTTTGAACCTTTTTTTATTTCGATTATTTCAAAATCTGCTACGTCATCATCATGATGGGAAGCCTCGTGTGTATCGAAAGACGATATATCGAACAGTAGTTCACACTTTTCACATTTTTTGCTATCACTAATAGAATTCAAGCATTGATCAAAATGTTCTTTAGCCTTTTCACATTCTCTAAAATGTAAATAACAAATTGAACATTTATATAAATCTATAACTTTATTTTTCTCATTGGACATTTGAACAATGTTTAATGAATATAAAATCTTTTTATCTTGGTGGTGTTTTAGTAAATGTGCAAATAAATCTTTTGGTGTAAATAAGAGACAACACTTAGAACAAAACTGTTTAGAAATCCTAGTACTGCAGTGGCCAAAATGAGAGTCAATACTTAGTTTGTCCAAGAAATGTAATCCGCAATTACATTTATATATTTTTTCAACAATTTTCGGAATTGTTTTTTGGGAATTGTTAATAGAATCCAGGGACATTTTTTTAAACCCTATTTCCGATTTCGTAGAACTATCTGCTACAACGTTGCTATTCCCATTAACGCGATCTTCTGTAACTTCCTCTTTTTCTTTTATGCAAGGTATGATGTTAAAGTTTTCTTTTACAAAATATGGATCACTTTCATGCGACTTACAGTGTTTAGTGATATATTTCTTTAAAAAGGTTAGATAACATTGAGAACATTTTATTTTAGAATTTTCATCAGAACAATTATGTTCCATCGCTTCTATTTGCGACTTTTTAACGCACACGTCGCATTTCGTGCATTTATAAAATATATAATCCATGACAATTCCACTAAAATTCGAAGGTAAACTGGAGCTTTTAGTGTCAGCACTGCCGAAGCGGATAATTTTAACATTAAAGTTATGGAAAAAACCGTTAATTGATTCGTGTTTCAACATATGTGGCTTGTAGTCCGTATTATATATGAGGAAACCACAAGTTAGACAACTTTTTAAGTTTAGTGGGTTACATTCGTGAGTATGACATTTGAATCTTTCAAACAAAGCATTGCATTTCCTGCATTGGAAAAAAATAAAACTGGTGCGATTAGTAATTATTCTCTTATTCGATTCTATGTCTTGTTTTTGGTTAAAAGCCACAATTTTCAATGACTTGACAGAAGTGTCAGGAAAGTTTTGATGAGCAGTTTCATGAGACATTCGAGACACATGTGATATATACGGTATTCCACAAAATGAACAAGGATGTGTCCTAAGTCTAAAACATGAATTTTCAGCGTGAATTAGTATAGTATCCGGATCAACAAACGTTTGACAAACATTGCACTTATAAACTGTTATCCCGTCTGCCTCCTGATCCTGAATAACATTCAGTTTAACTCTTCCTTCGTGTTTATAAATTGATCGATCTAAAATAGACTGCGTTATTTCTGGCTTTAATGATTGGAACAAGTTATTAATCCAGAGTCCATAATCTACAGCAAAATAAACCGCATCAAATTTAAGAACTTTATATTGTTTACTCGACTCTCGTGTATTATGGAGCACCTTATGATCGCTATAAAATCTTCGATCATATTTCATTTTGCATTTAGAACATGTATTCATATTATTTGTAATATCTACACCACTATAATGGTCTTGGCAGTGTTCCACAGCTCTATCATATGTATCAATTGTGAGATAACAATAAGCGCAACAGTAAATAACAGTAAATAGCTCAAAATCGCTTATACGTTTTATTGAACCTTCTGTCGTTTTTAGCTTATCTGTTTTAGTGACCGATCTCTTTGTCTCATATACTAAATCTGCAGATGAAGAATTTCTCTCTTTAATCGATTGAGAATTTCTGTTTCCCTGTAGAGGAATACTATCAGAAACCAAATTACATATTACATTTTGTTCTATATGATGTTTTTCTACAACTTCTTCTTTAGCGTCATCGACATTTGCCTTTTGTTTAAAATTAATAGCATCAACGTCATCAGCGTCAACAATATCTTTGACAGCCTCAACATTTGAATTTTGTACATAATTAATAGCATCAGCGTCAACAACATCTTTGCCAGCATCACCATTTGAATTTTGTTTATAATTAACAGCATCAGTGTCAACAGCTTCAACAATATTTTTGACAGCATCAACATTTAAATTTTGTTCATAATTAATAGCATCAGCGTCACCAACATCTTTGACAGCATCAACGTTTGAATTTTGTTCAAAATTAATAACATTACAGTCTACATCGTCAACAATATTATCTGCATCAACATTTGAATTTTGTTCAACTTCATTAGCAACAACTTCTTCAACAGCGTCAATATTTAATTGGTCTTCATTGTTATTATCGCTATTGCGTGTTTCTTCGATTTTTTTCTCAGACACTGACTTCTCCGTTATCTCTTCGAACTCTTTTTCAGAGTTATTAGATCCACTTTTCATATTGCGTTTTATGGCATATAGGTGAAAAGCAACATGTAGTTTAAAGGCTTCATCGCAAAATTTAAGATCACAGATGGAGCACGTCAAAAAGTCATCATTACAAATATGATTTCCAATAGCGACTTTAGTTAGAAAACGGACGTCGCAGCAATTACATTTTGGATAGTCAGGTATTGGTGGAAGTATTTGTTTATTGTTTTTTAGTTCATAAAACGTATAATCTTGTAGTTTCAAATTCTGCTTGATCTTATGTATTTTTCTGTGGGATCTTAGGGATGTACTGGTCGTAATGAGACCACATTCTCTACAAGCAATTCTATTCACATGTGCGCATCGTCCTTCTTTATGTACAGCTTTTACGCCTACACGACCTATAAAACACTTACATGTGTCACAGTATACCATTGTAAGTGAATCTTTTATTTTATTTTTATGATAAAACTGTCTCTCTCTTTTCAGTTTACAAATTTTGTTGTTTGTCTGATCTGTATAAATTCCCATATTGTAATCAATAATTGTATCGGAAGTGATCACTGTAAAATCAGTTGAAGTCAGCTCAGCAGTTTTGTGTTCCCGTTCATGGTCAGGCATTATGCTGTTTTCTAACAAAATATCACACGTCTTGCAATATGCAGACTCTGGTAAAGAACTACCACAAAGTTTGAAATGAGATGCATACTTGACGTCATTTAAATGAATAGCGCATTTCGAGCATTTATATAGCACTCTAGAGAATTCAGTCTCACTTAACTCATACACATCAAATTCATCCGAAAAAGAATGTTGTTTATTGTGTAGAAACTCGTCATGCTTTTTGAATATTTTGTTGCAAGACAAGCATTTCCAGTTTATTAACATTTCCATATGGTCTAAATGATTCATTGCAGATACGGCTGATAGAAAATGAATATCACATTTTTTACATTTAAACAGTATCCCTTTCAGGACCAAGGTTTTGCCAAGTACAGGTTTGGGGAAATCGTCCAAGTATTCATCATCTTCGATTTCTTTATAGGACGTAAGTGTATTCGTTGTTTTTGTGCGTTTACTTTCTCTTTGGGATTGCTCAATAATTACTTCAGGTTCAGAAAAATTACTATCGCCACCTACATCGTCTAAGTATACATCATTTTCGATTTCTTTAAAAGACATACATGTTTTTTTTATTTTTGTGCGTTTACGATTGCTTTTGGTTTTCTCAATAGAGACTTTTGATTCAGTGAAATCACCATCATCACTTTTATCTTCCAAATATTCATCATGTCCGATTTCTTTATTGGACTTAGATGGATTACTTTTTATGCGCTTATTTTTTCTTTGTGATTGATCTACAGTTTTTTCCAGTTCCGCAAAATCCCGTTCGGCACTAATGTCGTCCAAATTCTTTAATTTTTTTGATCTTGTATAAGTAACAATATCAGGACAGTTCCTTTCTACTTTAGAATTGGATATTTCTTGACGAATTTGGTTATCATTTGACTTATTTGGTTTGCTGTCTTTAATCATTTGTGGGTTTGATTTCCCAGCTAAAATTAATTCTACTTTCATTAAACACAAAGTTGGTTGAATTTTAAAGGTATTATTAACTTTTTCTTTATGCCTTTTCTGTAAATGGACATTATACAAATAAAATGTCTCACAATGAGCAGAACAAAATTTGCAAGTTGAATCAAACTTTACTTTATTTATATTATTTGCGTTTTTGTCTTTATGTTTCTTAAGTAAATGATTAATAAAAAATATCTTATCTTTAAAATAGTAAGAACAGTAACAACATTTATAAAAAGAAAAACTATTTTCTTGTCCTATATAATTAGAACTCTGCTGAGGATTAATATTTTTTTCAGTTCTATCAACTGCACGCTTCTTTACATTTACAATTTTATCTGTTATGTTACTCTTTTGTTTTATTAAAAGTAATGCCCTTAATTTATTTCTACTATCTGTTAATTTTATTTGTGTTTTTGCATCTAACTTAGATGACTGTAATATCTTGTATATATGCTCAATAAGACTTTTTTGAGATGAAAACGTTTTTTTACAATGAAAACATGTTTTACTTTGCAAAGGTTTTCGATTTTTAGTTATGTTGTTTATTTTTCCTAAACCGGAATAGCTTTTTATGTGTCGTTGCTTACGCTTCCCAAAAAACTTTTGATTGTGTATATTTTTCAGGTGTCTATTTAAACTACTGGACGAACAAAAATGCGAGCGACATTTGTTACATGTAAATTTCATCCGATTAACGATTTCGACTTTACTGCTCATATGATTTGTATAACTTTTATCAATGCAATGACCTGCTTTATTATGAGAAGCAAGATCTTCTTTCTGTGGAAAAAGGATATGACATAATGGGCAAAATCTTTCACTTTCTGACAAATAAGGGGCAACATCATTTAAAAAAACCTTTGCTAAGAAAGGTTTAATATTTTGCTCATAGTTATTATACTTGAATTGGTTGAACTTGATTTCTTGAATGGGCTTTGATCCTAATATTATTTTATTGTTAAAGAAAGGCTCGTGTACTTGTCCTTGGAATGGTGTCTGCGTAGGTGATTGGATTTCCTTTTTGAAGTCAATACCTTCCTCAATTCTAATTGGTTGTTCAACTGAATCACACCTTTTTTCATCTTCGGCTATTTCTATTGAATCAATTGATGTCACGTCTGCATCTGGCTTTGTTATCAATGCTGAAAATTTTTTATTAATTGTTTTTAATCGAGACACATACTATCGACATCTAGAGTATAAAGAGGACATAGGCTATCCTATGTAGAATGGAGTTTTATTTTAGGCTTACTTATTATATTTATACATAATATTGTAATACAAAGTAATATTAATATTACATTGTGGTGTGTAAATTGTTCATTATCCTTTTACAATTACTATCCTTAAGAAATGGGTGCTTTTAGTGCCTTTTTCTTAAATGCACACATCCATAGCTTTGTTATATGTGAAGACCCTTTTAATATAATTTAAGTCTAATTTTTTACTTTTTAAAATCGGATAATTACACCAAACATTTCCAGTATAGATTCGCTCACATCCCCAAATGGTTACAGTTTTGAGCTAACTTGTCATAGCAATTATTGTTAGTGTGGCAGATCTCTATTTATAAAGTAGTCTCAATTTTCTCAAGAAATTTGAAAAAGACACTAGGTCCCCTTACAAATTGCCCATTGCCCATTATGTACAAATTAACAGGTGGTTTAGTCAAAAATTATCACCAGTTTTTTAAGTTTAATGGATACATTGGTTTCATTATAAAATAAACCTACTTAAGACAAACTAAATGTTAGGATATATGAGTGCTAAAACAAGTGTTAGCGCATACCTTCATCATCATAAACAGATATTTCTTTTTTTAAGACAGAAAGGTCTGGAAATATTGTCTTGATTGCGGGATTGTCCAGTACATCATGTTCTTCAATATCAATATCACCATCCATTTGTAATCTGAAAGAAAAAGCTGTGGCAACATGAAACATTTTTATATAACATAGTTTTTTAGCAATTAGCAAGCGATACTTTTAGCACACATGCACTAGCTGTCTTTGTACTATCAAATTAAGTTTAACGAGACAATCACAAAAAACAGTAAGTTTATGGTGCATTGACAACTGACATGTAGTGAGTAGAGATGATCAGCGTGTGATGATAAAGGTTACGAGCTGTATTATCTATCCATCTTTGATTTTAGTTGAAAAAATCAAAGTTAGGTTCCTGCGTTGGTCTCATGTTACTTGGGGTCGGCTGGGGGTTTGATAACATCTAGTGAACTAATTAAATAAGTTTAATAAAATACTAAAATCTGTTATTGTTATATTAATTTAATTCAATAATTAATTTAAAAAGTATTGTAATTTAATAAACACAAATTTCTTATGTAATTAATGAACGAAAATGAAAATGTTAATAAATGTAATATAATAATAATAATATAATAATGTAATAAATGAAAATGTTACATTCATTTGCATGTCATGATATATGACTAAATAGGTTTAAGCTACTTTACATAATGTCCAGTTACAGCACGTTAAAATATCGTTTTTACGCTCTGCTACCATGTTAAATTATAGGTATACAACCGTGTTTTTTGCATTGAAATATAATTGACAGTAAAAAATAGAATTGAAAGACGGTTCTAATAGGTAATAGTATAATATAGTATATATAACATTCTATAGTTATAATACAATATTCAAATAGGTATTAGAAACTCTTCTTAACATCTACATGTATCTACATAACTTACTACAGGCAAGCATGGAGGGAAGCCACAATTTTAATAAGACATTTTAAAAAGTACATACCTTTATAAAACCCGAAAAAGTTGTGGTATTTTTTTCTAGACAAGATTATATTTTTGAAAAATTTAATCGCCCAAGCCAAGCTTGTTACACAAACAGAAATGGCGTCAATCAATAGGGATCCGCAAAAAGTATCGATACCTCAGAGTATCGATACTTTTGTATCGTTACCAAGTACTTTTGGAATCGAAATTTTGTTCCGATACTTTTGAGTTACTTTTAGAAAGTATCGATACTTTCCTTCTCCCTATTTCTAATAAATTATAAGCTTTATAAAAAAGAAAAAAGATTAATTGATATTTAAACAAAATATTTGTTACAACACTACTAAAAATTCCCACTTATTGTCGAGCTCTTATGTGTGTTACCATTTTATTTCTTTTAACTGTTTCAGTAGTTTTTTTTGCGAGTAACCTTTACGGGTTAATTAATCTGTTTAGTGTGTTTTGTTGTTTAAACTATTTCAATTATTCAGTTTTTTTATACTGGCAGCTCTTAATGGTATTATTGCATTATTTGTACTGCATTTTTCAGTTCTTTAGTTATAAGAAAGTACTTCTCTGACATATTCTTGAAATAACAAGTAGCAACACTAAGCCACCAAAATATGTTACTGATTTGTAGTACACGACATTATTCTTTTGCTTTCGTCTCGTCTTACTCGAAACAAAAACCTTCGATTACGTACGTTACCAGTTTCTAAATATATATTGGATATTAGTGACTATTTTGTGAGACACGTTCCTGATAGATTTTTTGCGAAACAAAGCAACAAAAACAACACTCCAATCAGGTATTTTATAAATGCATTAAAAAGTACTCGATACTTTTGTTCCGGTACTTTTAATACGATAATGGTATCGAATCAAGTATCGATACTTTTTTCTTAAATTTTGCGTATCCTTATCAGTCAATTGCTACCTAGGGATGTTAAAAATAATCGATTACTGCATAAACCAATTAAATATAGTTTTATTCAAATTGTGCTCTCTAGCCATCCATAAGGAAGACTCGTGCCCCAGCAGTGGGGACATAAAATGAGCTGATGATGATGATAGGTCATGATGATCTTAAAAATTTATAAATGAAACCTTTTTTTATTTTTGATAAGATCGTAGTTATATAGTTTTAATGTTTTATACTAAATTATGCTTAGGTGTAAATATAAACATAACATATTATCACATAAACTTTTCTGGATATAATACGAAAGTGTCGGTCAAAACGAAAAAATGCTGTATTCTTTTAGAACTTGTTTGTTTAAGTATTTATTATTATGAAATCAAAACTGTAAGGTAATTCTTGGTTCTATTTGAATTCAAAAATTCGATATTATCATGCATTTATGCATGCATGCATGCATTTTCGCTGGATTTAAACCGACATAAAGTAATACGAAATGTGTAGAAAAGTGTAGCATTTCGTATGAACATCAAAATAAGGTGACCAGATTAAAGAGTTTTAATTCAGAACAGTTGTAACCAAGAAGCAATAATTGTATAAGAATGTTTTTGGATTTTTGAAATCTTTGGAGTGGAGACAAAACCGAGCATCTGAGACATGATCATAATGATTGCAAAAAGTCAATTTATCATCAAAATAAATTTTTTAAAAAGAAAGTGTTGAAAAAAAACCACGAGCGGGATTGGAACCCGCACCTCATGACATGTCGGGTCAGGTGCACTGCCAACTATGCCATCGTGGCTCAATCCAGCTCGCCGAAATTAATCAAACTATCTATTTTTACTTTATAAGCCAAAGGAGCCCTATTCAATGTCGACAACTACGTCATCAACATCCGATCATAACATTTTTACAAATATAGGCAAGCTATATTTATGATTATTTACATATAATTTTACGCAAAAATTGTTGCAAACAAATTACAATTTGAAAAAAGATGTTGATGACGTAGAATTGGGCTCCTTTGGCTTATAAAGTAAAAATAGAAAGTGTTGATTAATTTCGGCGAGCTGGATTGAGTCACGATGGCATAGTTGGCAGCGCACCTGACCCGGCATGTCATGGGGTGCGGGTTCGAATCCCGCTCGTGGGTATTTTTCAACACTTTGTCTTTTTTCAAATTGTAATTTGTTCGCAACAATATTTGCGTAAAATTATATGTAATTAAATTAATCATAAAAATTTAAACTTTTTCGGCTAAACACATGATCTTCAACTTATTTAAACATTAAAAGCTATGATCATTGATATTTAGGCGTTTTATTTAATATATTAGGAAAAAAGTAAAAAGTAAAACAAAATCTATTACATTCATTTCAAAATCAATTAATTTTAATCAATTAAAATGTAAAAGAAAATAATCGATTTTAATGTTAAATGTCACATCCTTAACTCTCTTTCCCTTATTAAGAAAAGTTAAGGGATTTAGCCTATTCAACCTAGTCTTCAATCAGTTTTACATCATAGAAATGATTGATAATAAATAAATGAACGATGACATAAACCATTTATACCGACAAAGTCAGAAAAAAAATCTTTTTTTTTCACTCAAAATTTAAATAAAATTTTAACTGGCACTAATTATTTTATTTGCAGTAATTATGTGTAATTAATTATTACTGCAAACACTACTACCACGGTAATACTATCTACAATATTGTAACTCGGCCCTATCTATGAAATAATTGCCTACAGCCGCGCGGTACGTAAACACGCGATAGGGCTGGGCGTATATTTTCTTTGGCTGGGCTACAACATTATTTTAATTACATCTGCCTACTTTGAGTTTCTTTCTATCTAGTTTTGTGAATATATTTTGTTATTGTAAATATGATCCCCCTTATTCCTAAAAACTATATAAGCATTATTTCGTTAAATATTGACGTTGACGTCACACAAACGTCATTTTGAATTTGAGAAAAAGAGACAAAACAATGATGATTAACTAAATAAATGAATAAGGGGGTATATTTTTTATTTAAACAAATAAAATACGTTGTGAATGAAATAGGAAGTGTTCTATAAAAAAAAATGTTTTTTGATTAGTTTAAAAAATTAAAATTAATCAATCGTTTAATTCAATAATGTTTCCAAAAACCTACAACCCGGAGGTTTTAACACGAGCGTACCTACCGTATGTATCATAATTCATAAACGAACCGCCTATAACTACCTAGTTTACTCGTGTATCACTATATTTTATAGTCTTAGGTAAGTACCTTTCGGAGTTTCCAGGTAATCTAAAAATGTTATATCTGGGTGCGTTATTGACGAATTCATGCAACCAAAAACAGCACAATATATTCTACTATTGATCCTCGCCATAACTTATTTTAATCAAAACAATCACACGCTTACTGTTTAAAAAACAACACGCCGCGGCTAGTCACTGCGGCACATTCGCGACTGTTGCATGCCGAGCGCATGCCGAGACCCAAGCGTATAGCTCGCGCTTCGTCCGTTTGCATGAAGTTACACTACTGTAGATATTATTACCGTGCTACTACTCTCCTCTTACTACTACGTCCTCTAAGAGAGGGCATAACAACAACCATGTGCATGTGTACGCCACCATAAGAGTGAGGCCACACGATGCGTTTTCCGGTGCGGTGCGGCGCCGCAGCGGTGCCGCTGCGTCATTCTATATATAAATCACTATACCATGTCACACGACGCGTTAGGTCGTCGCCGTGCGGCACCGCACCGCAATCGCGCCGCACTTCCGACCTGAGAGACGAGACGGGGAGGGGTGACAACAACGTTGCGCTGCGCTGCCGCACCGCGCCCGTGTGGCACCATATACATACTTTGAATGAGGTACGGTGCGGACGCACCGTGTGGCCTCTCTCTAACGGACACTTTGTTTGCACTCCGTTATTATTAACGCGACGACAGGCTGCGGCTAACAATTTTTCTATATTTTGTTCAAAACACTTGGCGTCAGTCGCAGAGTCGCGACAACAAGCTAGGGGAGAGCGAAACTGACGCTCACAACTGTCGTACGACTGTTGTCGTGTGTGCGTGTGCTCTACGCGACTAGACGCACCGACAAGTCGTCCATCCAGTGTTCGGAGCCATTAAGGGCGTCACAACCAGGGCTTGGAATACCGGTATTTTCAGATACCGGTAATACAGACCTTGATAGGTAATAGTAGTAGTATAATACTAGGTACTTTAGTTGGTACCGGCACAGATTAGTTAAAAGTTACTACGTAACAGATAAATCACTCCTTACAAAAATTTGTATACCTACCGCGTTAATAGCCTACTTCATTTCGTCGCGACGCATCGGCGACCGCTGCGTGCTAAATTGTGCCTAATAGACTCGACTATAGAGTTGTTATCGATGCGCAGCCGCGCGGCCTCGCTGCCATCTTAGTAATGCTAGGGCAGCTGTTACTATAAAATTATTGTTCATACACAATAATTTGACGACCGCTGACGTGGCAGGCAGGGTCACTAACCACCACACCAAACGTGTTGTCACAACTTTAATGCAGACATAGTCACATTTATATTTGTCTGACGTGTCGTGTCGCGACGCGTCAGAACGGAATCAGTTTCATACATAAATTTTTTCATACATTTTTAGATTTATATTTTTATGTTGTGGTTCAAAATCCGCCTTTAAAGTTGAAAGTAAGTAATTAAAACCAACCGATTCTATTCTATAAATTCATCCAAATAAGTAGGTATCTATAATGTATACTTAAAAGAGTTCCATTTGGTAGGTAGGTAGTCGCGCCAAACTTCTAGTCCCCTCTGAAGTTGCTTTGTTGCGCAGCTGTACAGTCAGGCCCTACCGCTCGTCCTCGCCTTCGCCCTAATAACGCCTGTTTTTTAATACTGCGACGAGAATCGCGCCAATTTCAGAGGGGACTAGAAGTTTGGCGCTACCTATACTTACCTTTCTTCATCAACAGACAATCTAAAAAATGACAGGTTTTTATTCCTTTTATTAGATTTACAATCATCAACTTCACAAAAATAGCCAGGTGCAGACGGCATTGTTTTATATTATTAAAACGAGATTTTAAATAACACAATTACTATTTATAATAATCTAAACCACACAAATGTCAATCAACATATATATTAAACTTATTCACTATTTACAATACTTATTTAATAATAACTACAGAATACAAATGAACGATGTTTTATGATGTAACGTGCACCACGAACGAGCGTGCGATAACGAGCGCTTGCGACAGCCCACTGGCTTTTAGATCGCCGGCGATCAAGCGCCCGGTAGGTAACTAACGCGCGCAAGTACATGGAGTGACGGAGGCCTGGTACCGGTATTAACATACCGGTACTTTACAGATACCGATTCTAATTAATTTGATACAGTACCGATACTCGAGTCGGTACCGGTATCGATTATACAGGTATTGACCATTTGATCGGTATGTATAATGTGAATGTTCTAATACTGAGATCAAATAAACAATTTTATGTAAAACTACTGAGTTGTAAAATAGTAAAAGAACCTTTGTTATTTAAATTTTTCCAGTTGGCAGCTTTGTCATATAAACTTACATTACATCATCTACATTGTCTATGGTCTAGACTTCAATTTTTGTTCGACTTTAGTGCAGCTGGATGTTTGAAAAATGTGTTTGAAATGAATAAAACTAGATTTATTCGACAAAGACTAAAATTCGGTTAAACTGGAAAGTGCTCTATCATGTGGTGTCATTAATTAATTGTTATTTGTGTTGTGATTTTAATGATTGATGTAACGAACGAGTGTACGGCAAGATGGACGAATTGTCTAAGGGCATGACACAAACAGGAAGCACTACTGCAACTGACAAAATTCAAGAAAATAAAGGTGAATACTCTCATTTTTCTAGTATAATTCTCTAATCTCCTTGGTTTATCGTACCAGCTATGCCCTTTTTTTAATTGTGTAGGTAAATTTTTCCTATTACAAAATGTAAACATTAAAAAAAGTCAACAAAAATATACGTTACTTTTTAGTTGGTGCTCCAACAGCTCTTTCTTGCTTCCCTTTCCATACATTGGTTTTGAAAGTATGCCTATTTATTGAATAAATCATGTCTATTGACATGCCTTCAGCTACAATTGTTTCTTTAACCATTTCAGTAAAAGTGGCCACCGGACCTGTACCTACTCATAGTCTTTACATGTAGCAATTCTGATAAATATAATAAATTTGTCATGTAACTGAGATACTATTTACTAGTACTTACTGAATGGTCATCTACCAGGACTAAGAAAACACCCACTAATTATTCACCAGCAAGTGTTAGTAAATTTTTTTTAACAATCATCATGATTATCTCATACAAGCATTGTGTTGTGTATTTTGAGCATAGGACTTTTCAACAAAGTGGTTTTATCTACTTACATCCAAAATTGTTTACCTCCCAACCTTGTTCTAATAAGCGATCATCTTAACATTTATTCACAATTTTAACTTAAGATATAGAATAAAACCCCTCGTATAATTTATGTCCTACAATAATATAGGGTTGAATAAATGGATTAATATAATAATTTTGATCAGATTTTTTTTAGAAAATAATTTTTTTTAAATTAAATATTAGTGAAAAAGGCTCAGTATTCTAAGTGATGTCAATGAATTTTGAAGTATTTTTTTTGCGTAAAGAACTCATAATTAGGAATAAGTACACAAATTTTTATTGCTCGGAATCAATTAGGACTCTCACAATAAAATATTGAAAATAATAAATTTTTAGGCTAGCATTAATTCGGATATTGAAGTGACAGCTCTGTTGCTAACTTTTCAATGTAAAAATGCTTTGAAAGCAACCGCATTATGTTGGCAGCATTGCCAATATGCCCAAAAAAGCTAAAATCCAGTGCCATAAAGCAAAAAGAAATCTAATTAATATAGTTAAAAAAAGATGTTTCATACCCAATGGATTATGTGACTAGCTTTGACCTAATGTTACCTACATTAGGTCAAAGTTAGTCACAGAACCCAATTAGTTGACCCCGATTCCACATGGTACTAGTCTGCCCTACGCTAGAGTGTTCTTATGAGCCTGGAGGCGCGGAGGGAGAGCAGCCCCCACCCGCTGTAACTACACAGGCATCAACCTCGCCGTTGCGGCTGGGGCTGGTTGCCATGGGCGACCAAAAAGCCAAAGCAGGCGAGCATGTAATGCCTGCGTTTCGCTACACAAGGGTGGAGTGGCTGCTCTTCCCGCAGTGCCGGAGATGTTTAAAACCTACGGTTGTCACATATCTGAGCAGTTTGGTTAGGCTTTTTTCCTAAAAATTTTAAATTCGGTAAAAAAAATATGTGTCCGAGTTTTGAGCTTTGGGGACGGGGTAGGGGTATACCCCCCCTCCCCCAGCTCCAGTTTCGGTGACATCACTTGGAATTTAGTACTGTGAAAAATTAAGATCATATATTTATTTTTTGGAATAGTGTAAAATTTTTTTACAAGCACAATTTGAGCCCGTCTTGCAAACAGGTGAGGAATAATGCTAGTTGTGACTCCGCTGCTGCAATTTATAAAAACTGTTTACTCTAACTTTGTAAGCCAAAGGAGCCTTGATCAACATCAAAAACTACATCCCATCTTAATATTTTTATAAATATTGAAGATTAGTTAAGAATTAGGCAAACTATTTTAATAATTATGGATATATAATTTCATGCAAATTTTGTTGCAAACATCTTACAATGGAAGTGTTGATAAAAATTCCACAAGCAGTTTTTTCAAAGGGTGCTAGTTGAATCCTGTTGTGGAAATTTTACAAAAACGCATCAAAATATACCAATTCACATATTATACATCAGAAAATTTAATATTAGTATGTAAATAAATCAGTTTTTAATTATTCTTATGATCTTGTTAGTAATCAATACATAATTAATTTTAAAGACTTGAACTTATAGTTCAATAGTATAAATGATAACCCCCTGACCTTGACATATTGACAGCTGGACTTCCGGTTGTCACTTTAGTCACATCACAGTTGTTTGCTCCTTAAAATTAAATTCAGAACATAGTGTTATAGTGCGCAATCGGCGTTGTGTTTGCATTGTGATTGGATAATAACCTCCGGCCTGTGTTTTAAACACACTAAAATTTTATAAGTCTTACTTATAAATAATTTGTGGACTAGATAAAATCAGTGATAGAAAATTTAAATCAATCGTAAACCATTGAATAAAGTATCACCTACCCACAAAAAAAGTTAACATTTTGAGTTGTCAAAGTCACAACAGCCACAACAACAACATGGTACTATAGAACAGATACACAGAGTGTGTGATACCATTCGACAGACCCTAGATGAACGAATGTACTGCTCTTCAGCATTTCTTGACATCCAACAGGCATTCGATAAGGTGTGGCATGATGGGCTATTGTCGAAAATCAAGCAGTCTATATCTCATACGTACTACCCACTACTTGAATCATATCTCTCGGACCGAATATTTTTTGTGAATGAGGATGAAAGCTATTCAGCTTTTCACGAAATAAAAGCAGGCGTGCCCCAGGGGTCGGTGCTTGGACCCATGCTGTACAACTTGTATACCTCTGATCTCCCCTTGGCTCCAGGTGTTACCACTGCAACATTCGCGGACGATACCGCGATCCTTGCGAGCCACAAAGATGCAGCACAAGCTTCCGCGCTATTGCAAACGGGACTGGATGCAGTACACAAATGGTTGCAAAAGTGGAAAATAAAAGCCAGCACTTCAAAATCCGTTCAAGTAACATTTGCTCTTAGGAATGGAAATTGTCCCCCAGTAAAACTAGGAGAAACCACTTTGCCGCATGACGACTGTGTTAGATACTTGGGTCTCCATATTGATAGACGACTTACATGGAGACAACACATTTGCGCTAAAAAAACGGAGCTGGTGATCAAACATCGGAACCTCTACTGGATGCTAGGAAGGAATGCGCGACTTTCCATGGACAACAAACTCCTCCTTTACAAGGTTGTGCTCAAGCCGGTGTGGATGTATGGTATCCAGCTCTGGGGTAGTGCCTCCGACTCCAATATAAACGTCCTGCAACGCCAACAAAATAAGATCCTGCGATCCATCGCGAATGTGCCATGGTACATAACAAATGGCGAAATCCATGAACATCTCAACATGACTACTGTTAGGGAGGAAATACGTGCCGCGGCTACTAAATACAAGAAGCGGCTCATACATCATCCTAACGAGCTGGCTCGCCAATTGAGCATACAGCAGTATACCAGACGACTGAAGCGACATGACTTCCTGGAGCTTGAACATCGCTACTAGCGATATACTCATGAGTAGAGGCTCCTACTGGGGAGCCCACTCGACCTGCCACTTAACACTCAACACATCTGCCTATAGTCTGGGAGACTGATTGTAGATTCGACAAAGAAAAAAAAAAAAAAAAAAAAAAAAAGTCACAACAGCCAGAGCCATAGACCATAAAGTGTTGCCAGATCTGAAAAAAAAAGTTACTATTCTGTCTAAATGGTTCAATGTTTTAAGTGTAGCACCCATATTGATGACAAAAATCAGCTGTAAAGGCTGCAAGCGTGTCATCTGTACAAAATGCAGCGGACTTACTGCTACCGAAATGCGAGTTATTGGACTTCAGACACCCAGACTGTCATATTTGTGTGAAGATTGTGAGGAAGGTCTGAGGCAGGTACCGGAGCTTCGTAGACTTGTGACAGAGCTTCAACAGCAGGTTCAAGAGCTGAAAGCAAATCAATCAAACATAGTAAACTTAGACTCGGTTCTAAATGAAATAGAAGAAAGGAAAAATCGTAGTCGTAACTTAATAGTCTTTGGACTGTCGGAATCCAAATCAACTTCATCGGAAGAACGAATATCGTATGACAAAGGTCATGTTACTCAGATAATTTCTACGCTACCTGTTTCAAATCCTGAGATTGTTTCTATCTTTCGCCTGGGTAAACATACCTCTAACAACGGTAAACCGCGCCCTATCAAAGTCGTCCTAGCTAATAAACGCAGTGCAATAAACATCCTGAAAAATAAAGGTAAGCTCCCATCCCAGCATCAGTAAAAATTCAGTCGGACATGACACCATACCAAAGAAACCAGCTAATGAAGCTTCGTGAGGAACTTGCTGCAAGAACTGGAAACGGTGAGCTAAATCTGACTATAAAGTATTTGAATAATGTACCTAAAATTATCTCAACATCAAAAAACTAGCCCATCATCATGTTGCTGAACTTCGCTTGATATACACGAACCTAGCGTCTCTAATGGCTAAATTTGATTTATTTCTTATCGAAATTGATTGTTATAAACCTGTTTTTATCATGATAACGGAGACCCACCTACACCCGGGGATAACTGACAGTCTTGTGAATATTCCTGGATACACACTTTACCGATTAGATCGATGCAATAGGAAGGGTGGCGGGGTGGCCATATATATAAGACGAGAGGTTAATAATACACCTATCGTTTCCAAAGTAAACAATCTGTATTACAATCCGCTGGTCGAAGCGCTGTGGCTTGACGTACAATTTGGTGACATCAAATTGCTTTTGTCATGCATTTACCGTCCTCCTTCTAGAGTGCTCACGAGATCAGATGAAATTTTGTTTGAAACCATTAAAATGGCTGCATCCGAAAATACCGTAATAATTGCAGGAGACTTCAACTTACCTAACATTAAATGGCCTATCGATAAACTGAGTAGTACTGATAAACTCTATGACAGTTTCATTAAAATGTACCTTGACAGCAGTCTGACCCAACTGGTTATACAGATCACTAGAAAACGAACGTAATGATGAGGAATCCCTACTTGATTTAATTTTATGCAACGACGATACGCTGTTTAGTAACATCACTTATCACTCTCCTGTGGGAAAGAGTGACCACTTATTACTGCTGGGCACAATACAAGTGGTCAAAACAATTGAGTCTAGAAGTGAATCAAAGATGTTTGAATTTTATGAAGCAAATTATGATGAATTAAATAAATATATTACAGAAAACCTTGTTAAAAGCAACGCCGACTTAACGATAAACGTAATGTGGAATAATTTAAAAAATCAAATTAATAATGCGATAGAAAACATAGTAAGCAAAAAGACAAAGAATAAGAAAAATAAGTTACAAAAACCGTGGATCAACAAACAAATACTAGATTTATCCAAAGAAAAAAAGAAACTTTGGAAAATATACCAAATTGACCGACAGCAGAGCTCCTATGCTGATTATCGGAAATTAAATAATGAATTGATTAGGATAACTAGAAAAAAAAGAACCTGTTTTGAAACAAAGGTTGTAAATACTGGCCATAAATCTTTTTACGGATATATCCGCAAACAGCTTAACTCAAAAGTTTGTATACCAACTGTACTTAAAGATGAAACAAACAGCCTTGTAGTAGACCCACAAAAATATCAGAACTGTTTGCCGATCAGTTTGAACGAAGCTTAGTTAAGGAATCAGATGGTAAATTACCTAACATCAACTTAAGTAGAGTTGCAAACTCAATAGATGACATCAAAATATCAGCAGAAGTAGTGCGTAAATATCTGTTAGCTCTCAAAGACACGACGTCATCTGGTCCGGATGGCATACCATCGGTTTTATTGAAAAATTGCTCATTAACTCTCGCAGAAAGCGTAGCAAGTATCATGAGCAGTTCCTTGGAGTCGGGTTGCTTGCCGGATGATTGGAGGGAGGCAGTTGTCGTGCCGATATACAAAAAAGGTGACAAATTAAGAGCCGCCAACTATAGACCAATAAGTCTTACTAGCATATTATGCAAAACCATGGAAAAAATTATAGTAGACAGTCTTAGAAATTTTTTATCTTATGAACATATTATTATTGCTGAACAGCATGGATTTGTTCGTAATCGATCCGTTGAGACCAACCTGCTTAAATGTCTAAATGACTGGATAAATAACCAAGACAGCGGTAATCCTACAGATATAATATATCTCGACTATGAGAAAGCCTTCGACCGTGTTCCCATACGTAGGCTGATTTACAAACTTGAACACCTCGGCATTCGTGGGAAATTGTTGGCTTGGATCAAGGATTTTCTATCCAATAGAACTTTTCGTGTGCGTATTGGCGATTTTATGTCAAAGTCACGAACTGTACTGAGTGGTGTCCCTCAGGGCTCTGTTCTTGGGCCATTAGTCTTTATTTTATACTTGACAGATCTCAAATCAACCTTGACTCTACCCTTTTCATTATTTGCTGATGATACAAAGTTCTATGGAAATCCAATAACACATTGTGATGGATGACATACAAAAAGACCTTAATGCTATTTATAACTGGACCAAAGATTGGCTGCTCACTCTTAATATTTCTAAGTGTACTGTGCTGCACATAGGATCCAAAAACCCTCGCAGAGGATACTGTTTGGGCAACCACCAATTGGAGACAGTAAGCTCACAGAAGGATCTTGGTATAATAGTAACCAACAACTTGAAATGGGATGCCCACATTTTATGCCTAGTGAAGAGAGCAAATTCCATCTTGTATATTATTCGTAAAGCTTTTAAGTGTCTCACGAAAAAGACGTTTATTAAACTTTACAAGACTTATGTGCGTCCACTCTTGGAATTTGGGTACGTAGTGTGGAGTCCTCACTTTAAAAAGGATATTGCACTGTTAGAGGGTGTACAGCGAAGAGCGACTAAAATGGTTCGCTCACTGTGTAATGAACCGTACGAACGGCGCCTCAAAGACCTTGGCCTGACTACTCTCGAGACAAGAAGAAAAAGAGGCAGCTTGATTGAGACATACAAAATTCTCACTGGACATTATGATGTACCTGGTTTACAAGAGCTCTTCACTCGAAATGAGAACAAGCATCTCCGTGGTCACCAGCTGAAACTGTGCCGATCAGTGGCAAATCGAGATCCCAAGAAATATTTCTTACCCAACCGAATTGTCGCCGAGTGGAATAAGCTTCCTGAAGAAGTCATAAGCGCTCCGTCGAAAAATGCTTTTAAAAACAGGCTGGATAAATTATCCAAATCACATGACGCACACGAATCAGCACATTGAGCTGCTAGTGTGTTCTCCCCCTAAATAAAAAAAAAAAAAAATTATTATGTAGGTATACTATAAACAATTAAAAAGTCAGAAAAAGATTTATTAATTGCACAATATAATAATAAGTACAAAAGGTGGACTTAATGCCAAATGGCATTCTCTACCAAGATTGTATTGGTCCAGCATTTTTGTTTGAGAGAATTTCCTGATTGCCTTAGGCAGCATTTTCAGTGTCATCTGACTTTTTTTTCAACCCATTGTTTATGCAATAGCTATCTTGTAAAAGCATCTGCTTTTATTAGCATCTGCTAATATTGAGTTTTCAGACATTTTTATACCAAATACCTAAGCACTATGTAAATTCAAACTATTTTTAAGTACCTATACCTCATTTAGCAGGTACATAAAAATGAACTGCAATACCAACTTGGGTGCATAGTGCGAGTTTCATCAGTCATTCGATCATGTTAACGAAAATTACTATTTGTACAAACAAAAACTACTATTTGTACAGCAAAATCTTAACTCTTCTCGTATGACGCCAGAAGGCGCTGCTTCGATGTCATACAAATTTTCGTTTTTGTAAACGTATTCAAAAGAATATTGGATAGTAAACGAAACTCACACAGGCACCCAGGTATCTTTTTTGCATCTTGTTTATGTTTTCATTTTATGGAAAACTTATTCTTTGGTGTTCTGTATGTTATATATACCCCATTGTTCAAATGGCCATCCTTCACTTTACAAATATATGATCAAGATTTTTTTTTAACTACACCTGAAGAGACAGAATTCAGGAATTCATAGCTGATACAGACACTTACTACTTTACTGCAAAATTATTTTACAACAAAAAATATTATTTATCCTCTTATAACCCCTGTTGACCATCCAATCCAATCCAACCATCAAAAATAACATACCTTCTACACACACTACACTACTTTAGTTCTACAATTTTTATTTAACATCATCATCAACATCATCATCATCATCATCATCATCAGCAGCAGCAGCCTATTAACATGTTAAGACAACCATAACCAACGGCTTAAAGTGTCTTTTGTGAGAAATGTTATGGCCTTACTGTTTATTATTATAATAAAGCCATCTTTGATATTTCTTCTACTACACTTTTACACAACATTAGTGAAGTACCTGCATCTCATCTCAATCGGTAGTGACGATATAGCCGAAACTAAAAACGCCATTACCACTTAGGAACTGGCTACCTTATCCTAATAACTGATGGAACATAACAATTCTACTAACATGGTTGTCATGACGCTAGCCCGCATAGAAGCAAGCAAGGCTAAACCAAGCACAAAATGAGTCCCCCTCCCCTGCTGGCAATCGAATCCGGAACGGCTAGGTATAAGACTAGCAGTCTAACCAATAGACTACAGAGGTGGTTAATTTTAAAGCTTAGGTTTTTCATTTAATGGTTAATAAAAAAGACTAAATTGCATTTTGCTAAAAAATTTACTAGAGAAAGAGCCTCATGGTCCTAGAGTCTAAAGTTCAGAAGAAACAAAGTAATAATCAGAGCTGATAAGTAAGCCTTTTTATTAAACTTTTTTTAACTGCGTGAAAAATGCTTAACATTGCATACTCGCCGGTTGCGCCAGACAATATGTGGGTGGGGGCTATCCTCTCCGTTCCTCGCACAACTCCGAAAAGTTGGACTGGGTGCAGAGGGGCCCCCTAAAACGCAGTACCATCCACTTGCGGAGATGGTTCGGGAGCACGAACAACAGGCACCGAGTACCACCCTGCGCGTATCTGATAAGCCTAATCCTGTTATAAACCAGCAATGTATTTGCTAATTCATTTGTTACTGGAACATGTGAAGGAGCTAGTGTGTCACTGCAGGTTGCGATCTAAATCAGCGTCCGGTCCATCTTCTAAGGAACCAATGAGGTGCCGTCTGGCGTTGTGCTTCTTGCCGTCATCAGATACGATACTATTCAGCAACAATATAGCTGGAATGTTGAGATCAACATCGAGAGAACAACGAATTACGTAATATAAAGCAGCATTGCGATTAAGGCGGCTTATGTTTTTTTAGGGTTGCCATCTCTAAAATTTGGCAACCAGGACAAGACGCGTGAAAACTCCGGATTTTGGAGCCCAGAACCCGGACATGTCAACAGGTTTTTATGAAACGAATTGGAATTGATTCGAGTTTTATTTTTTGATTCGAGTCCCATCACTAGTGCAGTGCCAGTGTCGGTTCGTCGGTTGTCCATACCGCGGCGCGCGAATGGCGTCGCTGCGCCGTCCGTCGCGCCGCTCAGCGGCGCGGCGGCGGCCCAAAACAAAATTTTTGAAACCCGGGCTGCAAATGAAACCCCGCCCGGACGCTCCCCGGACGCCCTCTAAAGTAGGACAAATCCGGGGAAACCCGGACGGATGGCAACCTATTTTTTTGTACAAGCATAAGCAAGCCCCGACTTCTTGGCGGGAAAGTAAAGTCTGTGCTTTTGTTTTATTTTCTGTATTTAAAATTTGTGTATGTCGAATATTAATGTGAAATAATGGTGGATTATTAACCGTTAAGAGTTCGTGAGTGTGCATGAGTGTTGGCAAAGGAAACAAAACAGTACAACGGGACTTTTGAAATTCTCTCAAGAAGTCCGCCCGAGGACTTAGTAAAGCCCCACATCTTTACTGATATACTCGAGGGGTTGGGGGGTATATCATTTCTCACTTCTCATTTCTAATATCATTCATCATCATCATACATGAAAGAAATATTGTAAGACTTTTTCATGGGCTAAATGCTTGTACAAAGCCATAAAAAAAATAAAAAATAAGCAAGCCCATGTTGACCTAGCCTATACGTATAGCGACTTCTCCACCATACGAACATTTATGAGGAATACATGGTGCCTAGTGCGAGTTTCATTCGCCATTCGATCACGTTAACCTGAAATGAGTATTTGTATAGCAAAATTTTCACTCCTCGTTTTCCACCAGGAAGCACAGCTTTACTTTAACACCGAAGTGCAGCTTTGAGAGTCTTCTCACAAGTCGCAGCTAAGTGATGAACACTATGTCCTAAGTCCTTGACTGTCAAAGTTTGAAGTCCGAGTTCGAACCGGGGAAAATTAAAAGGTGATCGCGGTTGCAACCAAAGCAGACATAAGATTAAACTTGTATTCGAAGGATATTTTTTGTGTACCTAATAGAGGTTATGGCAAAAATTTATTGCATGTCCTACGATTTTCCTGTAATTTTCGTCTTTATTGTAAATCGGGTTCAATTCCGTGTTAATGTTAAAATATTGTATTTAATATTGCTTCATTTAAATCATATTACCTTGGAAAGACAATGAAAGTTACCCAAAAAACGGTATTTTAGAAAACAAATTTCTTGAATACCTACGTATTGGGAAAGTGAAGTGCTGCCTAGTTGCGCATGAAAAGTAGGTAGGTATAGGATACTGCAATTATATCGTTCCAAGAAAAGATATTGTCATTCATCATGAATTATCAACGGCTTCATACACAAACTCACTTATCACCGCACACATTATTCTTGATGTAAGTTCTGTCTGTGGTTCTGGATGGCAGTTGTTGAATGTTGCTGCTTTTGCAGATGGCGTAAAGCGTGGTACAAGTCACGCATGCCAACTATGCTAGCGTTGGTAGAGCAACTACGGTCATACCTCGCTGGCGGATGTGAGTTCGCATGGGTTATGGCATGCTGAGTGTTCCATAAATCCATTAAAATAGACGGCAGCACACGGAATAGGTACATAAGCGCAAGAGACCTTTTTGCATGCTGTAGAATAGAACATTAATCGCCGCCAACTGAGTTGCTAATAGGTACTTCTTTAATTGAAGTCGTCCACTTTTTTATAAATTTTGCCAGAGCCAAGTTAAGAATCTTCAATTTGATAAAGAGTATGTAATACCGTTGGCGTATCTCTGATCCAACCATTTTTTAGGAAATTAAAGTAAATCTACTATCTATACACTATACTATATACTACTATACTTTTTATACTAGTTAGTTTTACTAACTAGTATAAAAAAAGGATTTGAAGAAAAAGTAAGTATTTTCCACATTTATTTATTTAAATGTCTAAAAACATATTTCTTTGTACTCTTGGCACTATCTAATAATGTTTTATTGTTTTCAAAATGGCAATAAAACTCATCGCAATTATCGTTGCGTTTCGTTTCACTTCACCTGAGTCTGAGTATCATTCAGTAGTTCAGAAATTAAGTCAACAGGAATATGCCGTTCAAACGCACGCATTACGTCGGAAATAAAGTATTTTCCATACTTTATTTTATTTAAAAATAATAAAGTACGGGGATGGAAAATGACGTAGGATACGTTATTTTAAAGTATGGTTGGCAACCCTGCTCTGATCACACCTCACTGATCGATCACTTACTCAAGTCTGATGGACTTCACAGACTTAAGTCACCATTAAAGAAAAGCTTTGTAAAAAAGCATATTATAAAGTGTCTGCGATTACATTGAAGACAGCATGGGTTTAAAAAGCTCCAATCACTCCAACAGGTATTTCTTTAAAATATTGTTAAGCAATTTTAAACTTGTAACATAACTTGGTAACGGCATATAATTTTGTAAATGTCGTTACATATATTAAAGCTGTGGAGTTTCGTGCGCCCATTCTTCTCCACAGCTAAAAAATAGACGTCCTGAATGGGTAGTAGGTAAAAATTGTTTGGACGATTCAAAAGCACTTTTCTAAAGTTTATTTGAATAAAAAATATTTGACTTTGACTTTAAGAAAAATTACAATACGTATTCTTAAAACCATTTGCCATCGCTACATTTCATGAACTGTGTTTGTGAATACTCTTATATGTAGTTCTATCATGTTCAGCCCATGTTTAGATAGTAACTATTATTTATCTACCTATTATACTTACTCAAGGTATCCAGAAAGAAACACGCATCAACTCATAAGCTAAATAAGGCCAGTTCTTTCCTCAGTATGCAAAAAATATAAAGCGTCAAGAGTTCTATGTGCGTTGGTCCTAAAAATGACATTAATTTTTATCGTAGTTTCAGCATTGTGTGTAATCTTCAAAATGAACACCTTCATTATTTGTATAATAAACTTTGTGTGTGCTTCGGTACTTACCCATGAATAAGTGATAACACTAGCCACGAAGATTTACTCGATCCATAATTTGTAAATTTTTGTTACTGCTTTAACAACCGTATAGAGGGGGTTCATAAAAATCGAGACACCCCTCAAATTCTAATTTCTATGATCGGCTTCAGTCATATTCAAAACTTACCTTTTGTGACTATACTGCTCACTTTCCGGACTGTAAAACCAGATGTACAACTAAATGCAGTGGTTAATTTCGCAAAAAGCAATAGTTTTGGGAGCACGCAGTAGGCGCGCATACCTAATACAAGAAACGTAAAAGAAGAAAAGCCTTTTGGGTCAAAACATAGATTTGGTTTTCGTAACTTTTCCGCTTAGTGCCAAAATTCGGCACTCTTTGGTATTCTGACAATGGCACTCACCGTGATTCAAATCCGGAAATCTCAAGTTCAACCCGACACTGTCTATTGACGCTATTTAACATGCCGGCAGCGAAAAATAAAGTTCTTGGTGATTTTACGTTTGCTTAGCTTCCTTCCTTCAGGTCATACTTTATCCGATTATAGCATACAAAATATTACGAGTATACCTGGTTGACAAAATTCGTTGTCTATGAATAGATTTTTGAAACAGAATAAGCAATGACAAATGATAAAATGTTTGATGATTAAATTAATTTATTATTTTTAGATTGTTATGTTGTGAATTTGCATTCACAATCACAATACTATATTTATATCGAACCTGAAAATAGAACTTAGGTGCGACGTTCGAAAGATATATTTTTACCTCACTGCCCTATCTGAGGCAAGTCGCCTTTATTCATGTGCTATTTTCAATTTCAATTTGATATGTGTCTATACTATGGGTTCATAAAGATTTTGAATTAGTTGAAATGAAACACCATGAAGGATAGTGAAGCATAGTGTGAGGGTAGTGTTAGATGCCAAGAGAGCCGGGTGCTCCCTGTGTCGCAATCGTGACTCATCGACCCTGAAACATTCATGAATGAAAGCGTCCAAAAAGGTCACTAAATATAATGTTTATTATGTTTACATATTGACCAATCTTTATTTTCAATCTGGTGATTTTTTATTCGAGTTTGCGCCTCAGTCGTGATTCGTGAGATAAGAGATAAAATAAAGTTTCTAACGGTGAAAGACTTTTTTAAATCGGCCCAGTCGTTTTTGAGTTTATTCGTTGCAAACATACAAGATACAAAGCTTTCCTTTTTATAATATTAGTATAGATTATAAATACCATATTGTATGGTATACCGTATTTGAAGAAAAATTTAAACATATTCGGTAGAAATAGACTTTTTCTACTAGGTAGACGGGGGACCTTTTTGAAACACCTTTCACCTATTCTTTTTTCCGGTTATTATCATCAATTCAGATTTTTTATTTTTATGAGGTTTTAACATGGTCCTAACATTTTGTGCAATTAAACGTAAAGCACGCTCATTTAAGTATTTTTTCGAGAGTAAGTTAATTATAACTTTTAATTGATAAGGTATGTAACGCGCGCACATATAATAATCATAAAGTAATTTATTGTGCAATTCGAAAACCCAATGATAGGTAGCTGGTTTGTGTTTCAATGATTATAAAACGCTTACAAAATTTAAAGCAGATTATCCTTGTGGATATTGCGGAAAAAGTTTAACTCTAGTTAATCTGATTGTAATTAACCATTATTTTATTATTTATTTGGTGACTTATTTAATATGAAGTAGTGTAGGTATAAGCAAAGAGGACTTAGTTCTTAAGAAGCACATCATAAGACTTGATAGTTTATTATTTTTGCGTCGTATCTTCCAGTATCTGCTTAACACTACATTGGATAGATAGCATGCACTTGAGTCGGCAGCTCTTAAGTATTTATCTCGATGAATAATTATTACTTACATTAAAGATAAACGTATTTCATGTTGCCGCATATTATATCCATATTATTTACTATTTAATTAAATGCCCATTCTGTGTGACGTGGCTAGTTATCAATCTCACACGCCATTTTTATTTATATTGAGCAATAGTTATTTTGAAAAGGTATGCAGGTATTCTGTGTCGATGACCGATGATTGCATTCAAGATGGTTAGATTGCATTTTGTTGATTGCTTGTTTTTCAAGTCAAATACTTGAAGGATCAAACGCGGTGTTGGAAGCCAGCGTCTGCTTCTTTTCAACGCAAATTTGTCGTAATCAGATAAATCGTGTTTATAGCTCACGACTTCCTTACGCGAAATACTAAATATCCTTCTTTGGAATCAACATCAACGTCTATATATAGTTTTTTCGTATTGTAACTGTAGGAGCAAACCTGCGTCACTTATTTTAATGTGCGTCAACTGCATTTATTCTTAATTTGTAAAATGGCTTTTTCGTTCATGCTACGAATTTAGCGTTTAGCTTGTCACTAACGTGTTATTAGATTGAAATTAAAAAAAATTACGTTTACGTTTTATTGTTACATCTATTATACCTAACAGGTGTATTATGTAAATATTCACTTATAATAATTGAAATGAAAAACTATACGGATATAATTTTTCCAGACGTAGTACGAGTAATCTCCCTGTATCCACAGTCTCTGTAAAGATAAATAGTCTTACAAATAAACAAAGAATAAGCTTCGAATAGTTATCCCGTGTTTTGTCTCTTTTACTCTAATTTGAAATGACGTGTTTACATGACAGGAGCAAAACACAGAATAACTTAAAAAGCTCCTAAAAACTCTGGGCTTATTCTTTGTTTATTAGCCCGGTCAAAATAGACATTGACCCTTGCATTAATTCACAACAAGCTGAAAATTTACAGGCACGTTCGGGATACCACTCTAATGAAATCCTGAAAAGTCCCCATTGATCCCATGTGTGCAAAAAATTTTATTCAAGGTCAAAGGTCGCAAAATTAAGTTTTTGGATTTTTTGGCCAAACGGTTAGTTTTACGATAAAAATAGCTCAGACTAAAATTGTAGATCAGGTATATATCTACTAAAATTGTCCATATACTTTTTCCTCTAAGATTTACCATTTCTGAGAAAAAGCCATTCGAAAGTTAGCTGGAGCTGTATTCCTACGCTGTCTCTGAACGTTATTGGACGCGTAATATAAGTAAAATTTTAAGTTTACGTTGCCTGCATTGATAAGTGTCGTTACTTATCCTTTGCTAAACATTCACGTAATAAAAAAACGTGTGCAATTAGCTTGTCTTCTTCCAACCTCAGCTTTTCTGCTCAGCAACATTTCTATCGTGTGTATTACCAGGTTCAAGTGTGGCTTGTCAATGCACTGGATCCCGAAGAATGGGGCTGGGAAGCTAATTGACAATGTACTGGAGCTAATCCATACTCTACTACCGCCTGCACCAGAGAAGCTCTGATGATCACCAGAGCTCTCTGATTGGTGTTAAGCACCATTTTTTTGCAATT
>OY720025.1:8778723-8812072 GCA_963082485.1 Eudonia mercurella
GGTGTCGCCCACACGCTGACATATCTTTGTCACATTATACTTCAGCGGCGATTTCTTCGATGCCGCACTCCAGGTCAAGTGCAGGTCAGGTCATACTTGTTGACATAGTGCCACACGTTCAACATTTAGCTTACTGATTGAAGTACTTTGAAAATTTAATTTTTTGCATTATATACATACAATTTAATTATGAAGATACCTATTATATACCGTTTGAGATATTCGGCGTCAAAAGTTAGTTACCATATATTTTGAACCAGAATGAGAAGAAGTAATCGTAATTGATATCATATCGCGAGAATTTGTCACCGGTTCAAAAATGACACCCCAGATCTGTTTAAACATAACACCCATTCATTACTTATCGAGTGCGTGTCAATTGTACATCTACATGTTGCACGTGATAAATAACCTAGTACAGGTAAGTTGTTCCAGTGCCGGCTGCGCACTTCGTTACGTACTTATAGGCGTACTTCAAAGGCGACCTTCAAGGATGTCGCACACATATGTAGCTCAAGTAAAAGTGGCGTAATCTCACTGGGTACTGTCCACATAGATGCTGCAGTTGCTTCTACTATTTGCTGTATGCGTATCAACAAGACGCGGGGCTTGTGAACGCTCTCTTATAAATTTTGTTTTTTTTCTTAATGTAACAGTATAGCTGCCTTAGAGCTTACACATTATTAATCTCGAATGCTTCTTCATGTTCCAAATTTGGTACTGGAAAGTTCCTTTGGAGAAACTTTTCACCACAATGAATTAGCGCTACGTGATTTTAAAAATGGAGGCCTTTTACTTTTTAACTGGTTAAGAAGACAACGTTGTTTTTGATTCCTTTTAAAAACTATAGATTGAAGTAAAATAAAGAGATTTGTTTGCACAAAATGCACAAATCAACTTCAACAGCTGCAGTACTGATACGTTTTCACTCAAAAGCAAAACTGTCCAAGAATAACAATTTGTTGAAAATGACAAAACTTTTGTGGAATATGTGTGTATGTAGCAAAGTGTAATGTAATTGACATTTATTTTGGCTCGGTACGCTATCTCCGGCCGTAACGAGCGTGACCGATGCTTTGTTACGCATCTACGTCGACGCCTTTTTGTGTTGCTCTCCTACGCGCTTCCAAATGTAAATATGGCCTCTAGTACGCCACTTATGACGGCCAGTTATTCTATAATGGTGCTCATTAAGATGAACCGTACCGATAAGATGCGCTTGGAAGTTAGCAACGTAGACGTTCAATGAAAGTTGAAAAATTGTGAAAACGGAACGGACGTAGCGTAGTAAGCGTGTAATGTAATGTGTGGCGCACATTTGACCGCTGATTGCCACGATGATTGATATGCACATCCGGAAATCCGATGCGTCTACGAGTATATTATGTTTTTTAAACTTTTGAACCTAAGACAGATGTGATGTAATTTTTTTATCATTAGAAAATGTTGAATATCCCGCCAGGTGATGGTCGTATTGAGAATGCGCAAGACGTGACTCAGCCATAGCGAGGAGCAGGAGCTTTGACGAACTCACTGCGAGAGTACGTCGTAATACTGACGGCTCCCTGGGTAATGGTCGGCTTACTGCCGATTTATGAGTTCTAATACAAAATGATAGGTACCTCCTTGTACCGCGACTACGCCCGCCTGTCTCCCGCGCGTGTTGTCATGCATTATTTAGGCTAATATTACCCCTCTGCTCACCCCTGCCCACGCTACCTGCTCTATAGTTATTATAATTAGTCACGAAAGCCATTTCGGGCTTCAAATTTACTGCAATACTATATCTATAGGTATATGAGGTTTATCGACTCCAGAGTTTTTCACTGTGAACCGTCGTGATTGTAGGTAACTACGAAATTACGAGCTATATTCTTATTGATTTATGAGCGCCAATTTGATCCCCTTATCGTCCAGTGTTCATTTACGTTCATTTATTTAGTAGATACGATTCAGATGCCTGGCCTGGAACATAATTTATCATACCGTTTCTCGAGCAGCAAGCCTGAAACATTGCGATCCGTTTGAAGTACTGCATTTGGTACATATCATATTCGTTGCGCACTGCTGATGAGATTTAATTGTTTATTGTTTTACACCTCCCTGTCTGGCGCTTGTTTACACTGCTTCAAATTAAACATAAGCAAGTAACTTATCAGTATCACTCTTCTGGGGATCGCTGATTCACAATTATTTTAAAATGTATTATAACCCTTTTCATGGTCAGGGTAAAATTGGCCATTAAAATCATAAGAAGTCTCTTGCCGTTCTCTGGTGTTAGTCATTACTGCCTATTACCAATGGTAGGTGTAAATGTCATTCTTTGGTTTTTAAGATGCATTCTTTTCCAATTACTTTTGATTGATAGTGTTTGCGTCACTTTAACAACTTTTTTGATGACAAAGAAATATAATTAGTGCTGTGATTGATGATGAATAATGATAGTTTAGTAGGTATGCCGCGTTTCAATAAAACGCAATCGCAAAGGTCATATTACCGCATACTAACTAGTGTATTGTAACATGTGAATGCGCATAGACGATAATAATTTGCATGTGATATTTAACACGTACGATTAAGTAAGAAATTGCGACTGCGTATGCCTAAGTAGATATGCCATGTTTGTAATTGGGTTACCAGCCGTGTGACATATTAGTGATGTCGCCGTATGCCATGGTCGTTATCTTACGGTCGACACGGGGTGGTGTCCCACGGGCACCCACCACGGGGCGATTCCACTCGTAAAGAGGTCGCGGCGGGCGTGCATGGAAGGATGTAAATAAAGGCGCGCGTACGGCGAGGGAGCGCGGCGCGCGAGGGTCGCCCTTGTGGCCGCGCGACGCTCCTCGCTATTTTCGGCCTCACATTCCTCGCAACTGTTTTTCAATCTAACGTGAAACGCATAACGCGCGTGCCGCTTGCGCCTTTGTTTGCGCTGCCGCAATAATAAGTTCGGTTTTACGATTAACGAATTGAAACGACTTTTGTAACGATCTCTTCAAAACGTAATCGACGATCGAGGGATCACAATGTGCGCGAAGTGTTAGGATACATTTGTTCAGCACAAAAATGAATAAAAGTGAATATTGTGTTCGGTGGCATCGGAGTGACAGTCGGACTAGTGCTTGATTGAAAGTGATTGTAGTAGCTATGGGGCCCACGCGGTTACCACCAACGCCTGAAGAGGAAGAGCCGCCTCAGGACCTCGGCGCCCACGGGGAACCGAAAACGCCAGACGCAGTAACGATCAAATGCCATCCGTATGACTGTTTAACATTTCTTCTCTATGAGTGTTTTTGTAAACTCACAATAATCACTTATTGTTGCACACATAATACGAAATACTAATTATGCATTGTTCGAGCCTCGAAGCCAGTTAGTTCGTTTGAATTTTCCAATGAGCATGCAGAAGAGTAAAACTGTTATTACAAGAAAATTTAATTGATACAAGAAATATAAACTAGGCTGTGTTTAAACAGCTTTATTTTCATAAACTTGTGCTATATTGCCATTGCCATAAAATAAGTGATATCTCCATCTACTCTTTACATAAAGTATACAATTTATTGATGTTGAAAGGGAAACACGTTGACGAGATAAAAATATCTGAAATTGACCTAAAACAACGTGTTATTTGTTGGATTCACCGGCTCGTCCTTACGTTTCAATGAAAGAGCTAATTCCGATTACGCCAATTGTTTACATATTTCATGGAAGTCGAATGTAACTCATCAACTATTTCTACAGAGACACGTAAACGAGTGTCGTATGCGACGTCCCGTGACGTCACGGCGCTCGCTGGTCCGCGGCAGCGCGGGACTCGCCGTGGAGCGCGTCATGCCGCCCACCGCATTCATGGACGCTTTAATTCATGGCTCTAGAGACAAACTGCGTGCCCTATTAATAAAATTTAGCGTCTCACATTTTTCGATGATTCTCAGTTCATAAACGAAATCGGTCGAGTCAAATTTTAAAAATTCTTGAATTATATTTACGCAAGTTAGTTGAAAAACTTTAGAAAAGACGAACGTTTTTGACTTTACTTGAAAATTTTTAAAGTTTTTAGCTCGCGTTTTTTGTTGCCTTTAATTCGTTGAGTTTTATTAGCAATATAGGTTTTCCCACTATTTGGTCTGTGGTTTTTCTTTACTTTAATTAAATAATGTATATACCTACCTAAAATAATCAATATCAAGCGGTTCTATGTTCTATGTTAGCGGTGAAGGTTTCCGCACTTAGTCCTTTAGGTGGACCATTGTGCGTATTATCAAGCGGTTTATTTGTGTTGTATTTTCTGTCCCCAAAGTTTATATCAAACGACAATTTGTATTTGTATACCTATAATATCGTGAACGATTTTTGTGGGTAAACCTTATTAAAAATACCTAGCTAAAAATCTAACTGACATCATAACCTCAAAACATGTGAATGAATTACTTGTTTATATTGGCTTAAAATTACAGCATCTGTTTAACACATTGTCTAAAATGATTATGATGTCTTATCAACGCTTAGTGATAAAGCAGCCTAATAACTTGGGAGGTCTTGTGGAAAATATATGTTTTTAATATTTATATAAAATACAGTGAAAAAATTAAACATCCACCCGACCCAGCCAGAAATCAATCCTGGGTCTTCCGCAATCCGGGCGGCTGCACTGACCATTATGCTACCGGGAAGGCTGACGTAAGCGCTGAATTTTGTCGCTGCTTTTTGATTTTTTTTGTGTTTATTTTTATTTTTTGAGTGATTTTTTTGATGTTTTTACATAATTTTCTTTCATTATTGACGTCCACGTATAGGATATAATAATTATGTCTAGCAGTTGCCATGAACTCGTGATCACTTTTTTATTTTATAAAGCAGTCTTTCCCAAACTCCTCTTAATAATCTTGTAAACTGTCTTAATAACATACAGACTTACAAAGCTGTTCTGTTAGTCTCTCTCTAGAAGCACCGAAAGCACCCTTGAAGTCTCTATAGACTTTACGTCAAACAAAATCCTCCCTATATATGATACGATTGCAAAAGCTAAATGAGAACTGCCCCCCCTAGACAAGTGGCAAAACGATATTGGAATAGAAATTAAATATAATGATTATTGTATGGGATTGACATAAACATAAATTATATTTAATTTCTATTCTAATATCGTTTTGCCACTTGTCTAGGGGGACTGGCCGGCTATCCAGAGAGCTTATTCAAAACCCTCACGATTCGGATGGTCCCGGCTGTTGACTGAAGATTGTATGTAGTTGCTAATACCTAATAAACATGGATTGTTGGTAGGTGTTATCAATAGTACAATGATACTAACAGATTTCCGTATGCTCTACTGTCAATATGGAAATGCTCGTTTCTACTTTGTGGAAATTCGTAAGGTGATTGTGCTAATACTATGAATGAGTTTCTTCTAAGTACATTCGCCGGTTTTAACGTACCAGTGAATATTAATGAAGTTTGAAATAATTACCATAACAGCTGTTGACTAGCGTTTTGACCAGTCTTAGGCCTCAGCCACGACCACGAGCATGAGCGTTTTGCTACGCGGTTAGCGGATTTATAGTTTATTATGCGTTATTACGGCAGTCATAGTCAACGGTGGCGGTGATGGAAAGAACCCAATGAACGAGAAATCCGCTCGCCCTGTCGTGACTCGCGAGACGCAAGTGGTCGTAGCCGAGCGTTAATTTAGACTTAGCGCTGTCCACACATTTCCGAGTTCCCGTCCCTGACGGAACACGACAGCGACGGAGAAATAATCGGTCACATACGACTTGTGCGACCTTGTTCACACATCTCCGTATCAGGAGGATCGGGATCGTCAGTGTTCCGGAGCACACTCGGACGCACGGATGCTCTGACAGTGCTATCCAATTTATATCTACGTGGACTGGACGACATTTTATGCAAGTGCAACTTGAACACAGAAAGGTTGATAGAACTATTGCGATCATTGCCAATTCTTCTGTGTTAATCAAGGACATCGAGTTGTGTGAAACAGATTTCACTAATACCGATTTGCCTGATATGTGAAAACACGGGTGACGCATGACACGTCTCTGACGGGAACACTGAAACGAACAACTCGGAACTCGGATAGCCCTGGCCCGGAAATGTGTGGACAGCGCTTTAGGCATATCATACATGCACTGCTGTGTCACTGTAGCTAGAGTTAGTGTCAGTTCCAATTTAGTTAGACTCTTTAACGAGCTACTACCGTCGTCCGCCTTATTGGCATGTGAAATGAAGGCCAAGCTCTTCTCGCTATAAACGTTTCTTTCTTTCTTTGCTGTTTTCTCTACAAAATTATTAAAACAAAATCTTATAGTAAAAATAATCATACGGAATCTGATAAACGCTTTGTGTATTTTATGTACAATGTAAACTACGCGTAAAGAATAATAATAAATATTTTATTAACAGCTACTGTATTGTGCCTAAAACACGATAAAAGGGTGTTTATAAGACGGTAAGCATACAAAAGGTTTACGAATTTTGAGAAATAAACCATGATTTATTAGCATGTATAGCATTGAAGTTATGAATTATGTTCGCTTGCTCGGTTATTTTATTAACCTCAACTTCGCCTTTGTTTTAACAGGTGCATGTTTAATAATCGACCCACTGTTTGAATAGCATCGATAAAATGTGGTCTGCCCCCCTCCGTTTTGTCATCACGAATATTGCGTGACTACGTTTTACTACTATGTAAATAGGTTTATGAGATTGCCTTGGATTGCGGTGGTATCTCCTACTCGTTTAAAGCACGGTAATACTTTACCGTGTTTGTACCGTGTAGTCAACAAAAGACAATGTGACATCTGATTGTCACATCTGGTTTGTGTAACATGCGGAACTAGATGGTATCTAATTTCGGTAAAAATATATTTACGTGCAATAAAGCGTAACCAAGTATACATGTACGGATGTGGGCATTCAATGTCCCTCGAACATGATTCACATGATAGTATTAAACGTGTATAACCAATTTGGATCGGAATCCTGTTTGAATCACACGAAAATCTTTGCTAGATTTCTTGTACTTGCGATTTGGGTAAAAGCGACTTACGATTTACTTTTTGTCGTAGCGGCGACGTACAACGGTACACGTTATTTTTTATAATATACCTAATTAATAAAATCATTAAACTCTATACTTGTTTTCTTTATATACAAAATGATTTGACAAATTTTAATAAAAAAAAATTTGTTATTATAAGTGTACAGTCGTGTGTGTTATATAAATGTAATTTGATTTGGCAAAAGTGTTGGCAATTAGTTTAGTTTCGATAGTATATAGTTGCCGAATACATCGAATGCGAGAAGTACTTATTGGCATTGCTATTGCTCAAAGTCTCAAACGTATTATCGTAGCCCCTATAATAGGTACCACAGATTAAATATGCCTATATGTGTATTATATTATTTATAATAATATAAGACTGACCTCACTACAGACTGATGCCTTATAAACGTCCCACTGATTGGTCCCACTCCTTTCTACGTGAAAATGGCACATTGAGAGGGATCGGGCCATAAATGCGGGTTGGTTAGTGGGTCATCCTCACTTCACGTGTAGGGGAAGTAACCTAAAAAAATATTATTCAAAATTTTACTTCACCACTTTGTCGGCGTGATTAATATGTATACCCATGCCAAATTACAGCTTTCTAGTACTAAGAGTCTATGAGCTAGGCTGGGGATGGACAGACAAATAGACATGGCGATACTATAAGGGTTCCTTGTTGACTACGGAACCCTAATAAAAACAGTACTGGCAGGAAAATAATGTTTAAAAAGAGCTATGCAAAAAGTATCGCAGTATCTCACAGTTCTTTTTATTGTCGAAATTCTTAAAATGATTTGATGTTTCTGTATTATTTAAAAATTATCATTCAATACGTGAATGTTCCTCAAACTTACGTATGATTTAAGTTATTGGCACATTGACCTTTGCACCGTTCAGCGAAATGTTTTGAAAGCAATTGTTTCTGCAATTCTCGTAACATCTCTCTTCCGTGTAATTACAATGTTTATTGTTTAGATATTCTTTAACAATCACATTTCTTTGTATTCAAATCCACTTACTATGAACGGGTTTGGTGATTTGCCAATTATATGATTGAGAGTTCGGAGTATCGTTTATAAAATAACGTAAAACAACGATTACAAACTCAAACGTTCAACTCTTCCTTAGTCATAAAAGAAATTTGGCGAAAACGTGATTAGGTATGCGTTCGATGTACGGAGGAAGCATTTCAACTTTTCATACTTGTACTTAAATACTCTTAATCTGAAACAAAGTAAATTAGTGCGTGACGCGTGTAGTTGTAGCACATATTACTCATGTGGTTGTAGTGTAGCTGGCTGAGACGTGAAAAGAATGTATCAGCTGGTTAGCTCCCCCGTGCATATCGTAAGAGCCCACAAGAAACCCAAGCAACCCATCACATTACTGATAGTATCTATTCCACCTCGGAACTCTGCCACCAAGCGCTTATACATTTAACAGTAAGTAAAGTCTTAGCAAACAAATCACATCAAAGCAAAACAATGTTACTATTACTAGTTACTACTACTATTACTAGTACCATAAGTGAGTCAGCTCCTCATTTGTTGATAATTCCAAGTGAATGAGCTTCCGTCTGAAGAGATTCAGTTCCAGTTGAGCTGACGTTTCCATGCGTAGCGGACTTCCATTATGTAATTAACGTTAGACTAGCTTTTGTTCGCGGCTTTGCTCACGTGGGCTATATACACGGCTTGTGTTTATTCGTAACATGTCACGTTATTTCAACATTATAAGATTTTTATTTTTTATCAATAAAAAACCCATTCATGTAAGCTAGAATTAGTAAAAAGTTTCTAACGCAAAACAACGTAATAGATCACTCTGTATAACTAATTTTGGTCCGTTTTGGAACCTTCTGTACAAATTGTCATGCCCTACTTAAGGGATCATTTTCCAAAAATCCTGAAATACTTCATAATGTCTAACCAGGCCAAATACCGAAACTTAAGGAATGACAGATTTCCATACAAACTTTCCACCCTTATTTCACCTCTTAAACATGTCATTCTTTAATTTTATTGGAAAATCTATATATCGAATTAATTATTCATTTTTATATTATATATATATAGAACGATTTCACCAAAAAAAATCTTGCCTTTTTTACAAGCTTTTATTTAGTTTCACTTGTCCCAATGTTTGTTAGTTAGTTTGTCTGTAATCAAATCTTGCAAGTTAAATTTGATCTACTTACCGGTTACCGATGGAGCTGAAATTTTGCATGCATGTGTAAATCGGATGACAATGCAAAATTGTTATGACATGGAGCTGATTTGATGATGGAACCGGAAGGTGGTCATAGGAAATTGGTAGTTAAACGACACAACCCCATCGAGTTTGGGCTTGTATGATTCGTCTTGACGAGTACTTTGGTGCTAGATGGTAACCAGGGTCTGATGATGGAACTGGAAGATGGCCATAGGAACTCTGTAATTAAACGACACAACCCTATCGAGTTTGGGCTCGCATGATTCGTCTTGACAAGTACTTTGGTGCTGGATGGTAACCAGGGTCTGATGATGGAGCTGGAAGATGGCCATAGAAACTCGGTAATTAAACGACTTAACCCCATCGAGTTTAGGCTCGTATGATTCGTCTTGACGAGTACTTTGGTGTTAGATAGTCACCAGGGTCTGATGATGGAACCGGAAGGTGGCCATAAGAACTCGGTAGTTAAACGACACAACCCCATCGAGTTTGGACTCGTTTGATCCGTCTTGACGAGTACTTTGGTGCTAGATGGTAACCAGGGTCTGATGATGAAGCTGAAAGATGGCCATTGGAACCGGTAATTAAACGACACAACCCCATCGAGTTTGAGTTTGTATGATTCGTCTTGACGAGTACTTTGGTGCTAATGGTATCCAGGGTCTGATGATGAAACTCGGGAAAATAAGTTCGTTCCTTCGTTCCGTTTGTTATGAATGTGGTTTCTGTCATCAATCCGATGAAACTCGGATAATTGATCAAACTTCACATGAATATCTCCGCAGTGGTGGCAGAATCAGTATTCTAAAGCGACGCCTAGACGACAAATAGATAAATAATTATAATCCCACATTATTGAAGGTTTGGAATGGGAATATTGACGGGTCTTCAAATTGAACAACTTGACTGCTCCAAGTTGACTTCGAAGAAACCTTGTAATATTGACGCATTAAATGAAATGGATAGAATAAGAAATGTTACAAACAACTACTAGTAAATAACCAGTAATTATATAACTAATTGATATGTAAAGTTATTAAAATATAAAATACATACAGCTTTAAGTGCATAACGGAAAAAATCACTGCTACGCGCTACGTACTACGTCTACGTCACAATAATCCCATATCGTACACATACCTAATTACTTATTTTTATTTAACCCTTTACATCTTGTATTAAATCATTGCGTTTTTAATCACAGACCCAATTTTTTTTATAGACATAGACATAGACATAGACATTCATTTATTTACTACATAAGCACACATAAATACATTTATACAAGGCGATTAAATTAACAATTACAACAAACATAAATACAATCAGAATTAAATCAACAGAGACAACATTAATAATTTAATATAAAATCTAATAAAAACTAACAGTAGGTATTCCATCAGTTTGGTGCCCATAGAAGTATGTGTGCTACAGCAGCAAATGGGCCTCGACTCAGCAAATGCCTACTGTGTTAGCAGTAGACGCTGTTATTCTGCCAAAACCGTGCATTTAGCCTCAGGACCCCGTGAGAACAATAACTTTTTGCTTATTGGTGTGTTGCGTGTGTTTGTGTGAAATATTAAAGTAGTAAATTAAATAGGCGATATGATAAAATAATAATTAATAAAAAATAAAAATAATTAATAATAGTCATAATAAGTCGATGTGCAAAGTAAACAAATATCAAACAATGTCAGCGCAATTACAAAATTATACATTTACAAAAAGATAAGGCGGTTACATAAAACCATCTGATCCAATAAAAATTAACACTTGAACGGCATACTACAGCTGTTCGTACCAGACAATCCACCTTTCTGCTTTTCCATTACATATGCCTTAAAATACTTTTTGAAGGAGAATTTAGGTTTTTGCCGAAGAGGCGGAGGAATGTTGTTCCAACATTTGGTTGCCTGGTAACGAAAGCTGCCCCTGAATGCTACCGTTTTATGTTTGCAGTAATGCAGCAGATCCCTTCTCGATCTTGAACTGTACTTACTACTGGAGCTGTCCAGTTTTGAAAACAGATATTCTGGCGATCCGGTCTTCATGACGTTGTGCACTAAAACAGCCAGATGTTTATAAATTAGTTCTTTTTCTTTTTTACTCCTGTAAAGGAAAATAAACAAAATTCCTGAGACTCGTCATTCTTTATTTCTTTTCAAAAAGCCAAATACCAATTTTCATGAATTTACTTCAAAACTGACGGACTTTCATAGGGTATGATTTCCGTAAAATCCTTTCGGGTTTCGTCGCTCAATTAACTTACAGTCCAAATGTCATCTAATTAGCTTCAGCGGTTTCGGCTCGGTGATGATGAATCAGTCAGTCAGGACAAGTCATTATATGTAGATAAATCCCATCACCTCAGTCACCGAGTAGCAAAGCTCTCAACATGATAACCGGAGATCCTATGTTCAATTCCTAGGTCTGGCAAAGCAAAAAAAAAATGCCTTATCTAGTATCGTCTACAATAAATAATGTATGTCCGCCTGGCTAACTACCACCATCTTATCTAAATATGTCACCATAAATTCAATGTTAGTAAGCATTGTTGTTCCGGCAGTTGGAGATAAGATAGCCAGTGCCTCAGTAGTTGACCATTCCGGGTGAAGTGCGCTTCCACCTTCGGGCCTTATCACTTATCATCATGTTCAAATAAAATTTTTAACGCAAATTTTGTTGCGAACAAATGACAAAAACTCTTTACATTTTATAAATAGCTTGCTTATTTCTTTACTGATCTTTAATATTTGTAAAAATATTATGATCGGATGTCAGTGACGGTAGTTATTGACATTGAATGGGCGCCTTTGGCTTTCAAAGTAAAAAGTGTTGAATGTCAGAAGGGTGCAGGTTCAAATCCTGCTCGTGGAATTTTTTTCAACACTTATCATCAGTTGAGATGAAGGCCACTTGGCCTTCCTTACCCGTAAGAATTTAAAAAAAATATACAGGGTTATTTGAAAAAACTTCAACAACCTCGCACGACTAGATAGCTAAAATCATAGACAACATTTGTTCTACGAGTTTTATCATAACTCAATACATTAATTAAAAATGATTTTCCAAGCTTTTATTGTACTGTCGTGACATTTGTAAGCCTATGTTCCATTCACATACGAAAAGGGGACGCGCGCGACGCTCGTGATGCGATGCGCACAGAGGTAAGAACATTCAGACGTAAAATTAAATTGATATTTATTTTTGTATGAAAGTACCTAAAATGCGTCAAATTATCAAAAGTCGTAGAACAAATGTTGTTGTTTATGATGTTAGCTACCCAGTCTTGCGAGGTTGTTGATGTTTTACAAAAAACCATGTATAGCTTGTACACTAATTTGTCGTGCTTATTTCCGCTGACGTAGTTGTCGTATTGCAGGGTGCTTGGGCCGACGGCGGTGCTGCAGCTCGCGGCGCGCGACGAGCTGCCGCCTACCAACGCGCGCCCGCTGTACTCGCTGGCCATGCGCGGCGCGGTCATATGCTTCTCCGGCTTCCGGGACAAAGAAGAGCTTGTAAGTCATCATCATCGTCACTTGCTCATTAAATAATAATAAATCATTTATTCGTAACTAGCTGACACGACACACTTTTTCCTGTCTAAATTTTATTAAATGTATAATGTGCATGTATTATACATATAAACATACCCCTTGAATCACTATATCTATTGCTTAAAACTGCATTATTAAATCTGTTGCGTAATTTAAGAGATCTAAGCATAAAGATAGCGAGAGCGACTTTGTTTTATACCATTTAAAGAAGATGAATGCGGTACATTAAAGAGATGTTAAGTGTAAGATTGAAAATCGTACATTTAGCTAACATGTTACTTAGCATCATCTGAGATGATTCTCAGCCAAAATACGTCCGCTGCTGGACAATGGCCTCCCCCAAGGATAGCATCATCTGAGATGATTCTCAGCCAAAATACGTCCGCTGCTGGACAATGGCCTCCCCCAAGGATCTCCATAACGATAGATTTTGTGCTGCTCGCATCCATTAAATGAATAAATTGTTTATGCACGAGCTGTCCCTAAGGATGAAACACCACAGAGAGAATGGGCCATATACCACCACGCACGCACCAGTGTGCATTGGTGGTTGTTAAACTTGTTAACGTCTGCTAATGCATCCAACGGTTTTACGCGTTTTTCGAAGCACGGAGGAGCTTGAGATGATAAATTATTGGTCACTCATTCCATGACCGGCCTCTGCGAAAATTGGTTAACTACAGCAATCGCAACCAAGCGTGTTTACCACTGCGCCATCGAGCTTGTAAATACCGCTTGTAAATAGTAACGTTTGCGGATGATGATGTTATGGTTTTACAGATATTGTGGCTAAGCGTTAGTCGCGGGCTGTGAAAGGCCCGGACTGCATGAAAGAGGAGACGTACGTGTCGTAATTAATCAATAACATTGTAGAGGAAAGGTAAAAACTAATTCTTGTTTGTTGTTTACAACATAATCTCCTCCAGTGGAGTCCAGGCCTCAATCACCGACTGCGTCTAGCGCTTAGTGGTTCTATCTGCGGAACCCAAGGTCGATCTGTCTGCGAATCCGCAACTAAAACTCTTATTGTTTCAAGTGTTTTTGTAATATATTACAATTACAATAATAATATAGCAAGAGCACTGCTATAGTGTTGTACAATGAAGACTATTTAAACTACTTAAAAATATATTTTAAGAAAAATATTTCAATAAGTCGACCGTGGGTTTGTTATCGACATAAGCATATACTTGTACCTTTATAAGTATGTAAATTGTGGATTTATATAATAATATGTTTATCTGTTATCTCGTAACCTGCTACATTACAAGCTCCACTTAGTTTCTGACTAGATAGTTGGTATGAATATGGTAAATATTTATTTTGCGGTGTATCTAATCTATGCACTTTATGTCATACAATAAACTATGGTAGCGCCTGCTTACCCTTTAACCACCTTGGAAGACTTTGTCAAGCATTAATAAGCAGTTGTCGTATCATCAAGCTGCGGTTTACCACGCTGCTATTTCAAGCAAAGCCATACAAATGCAATCTTGTCTGGCTTATACATTTTTGTTTTGTTAGATTCAATTCGTAAACGGAAGCCTTGTGCATTTTAGTTCTTTACCAAAAAGAGTTTTAGATAGCAAAACTATAAAAATTCTGAGTTATTATCCAAAATTACCAATCAAAACATTGTTTGCAGACGTACCTGATAACATTAATACACTACATGGGTGGCTCTATACGAAAAGACATGTCGAGTAAAGTGACGCACCTAATCGCCGCCGCGGCGACCGGTGAGAAGTACCGGTACGCTACCACCTTCGCGTTGCCGGTGCTCGACCGGTCGTGGGTGCACTCGTGCTGGGAGCGGCGCGACGACCCCGCCTGCCTCGCCATCAACGATGACGTCATGGTAAGCAACGTTGTCGTTGTAGAGAACCGGCACACTACCGGTGATTGACCGGTCGTGGGTGCACTCGTGCTAGGAGCGATGCGAGGACCCCGCCTGCCTCGCCATCAACGATGACGTCATGGTAAGCAACGCAGACGCTATAGAGAACCGGGCACACTACCGGAGTATGATCGGTCGTGTGTCGCACGTTTTCTAGGAGCGGTGCAAGGTCGACACTATAAATGAAGCTCAGTATATCTCTATATTTTTCTACACATGCCAGTATTACATAAATTTTACGCGATTTATCATGTTCCACCTGAAATCCCACAGCTGAACCGACGCATTTCTATAGCCGGCCGAGATGCTGCTCTGAAGTAGTACCTTTGGTATGCCGGAACGTGGATTCACGGCGCCAAACAATTAAAATTCTGTTGTGTCTGGTATTTACAGCAGCCGACAGCTTAAGTAAAAAACGGACCCTTGTGTCTGTGATGGTCTGACAATTTCTGTTCTTTATGTTATTATTTAGCATATGGGTCGCTTGATGGAAAGTTGTCACAGTTGCCACAGCCCTCTAGTATGCTTGCAACATGAAAGGTATCGCGCGTGCTATCGACTCTGAAGCTCCAGTTCTTATGCCCTGCAATTTCACCGGATGTAGTAACTTTAAAATTGGAATACAGTATGGTGACAGCGACACCATTATATTTTATATTGTAAATATGGTTTTATATAAAATATTGTAAAGATTTTTTCTCAAGATGTATATTTAATAAAGAGAATAATAATAATAATAAATCTTTATTGAATAAACATATTTTACAATATAATAACTACATACTAAACATATTAATAGAGAACAGATAACGCAATGTGCCTGGACTAGGATATTCCTGTTTTCCAGGCAAGAAAAAGGTCTAACAAAACTATCTAAATGTATAACTTGCAAAAATACAGTTCTATCTTTAGTAGCTAAATAAATTACATTACAATATTAATTATGAACCTAAACTAGTAATTAAATAGGCAAAATAACATAATATTCATTTAACAACAATCAATAGCTTTTCTGTATCTTCGTAGGACATATCGAGAAGTGCTTCTTTAAGTATATTAGTATATTGTTCCCGATCAGAAAGCTACTATGTCAGCAGCCATCTAGTCAGCCTCGTGCCATTTCTTAAAGAAACAACTTCTTCAACAGAAGGAGCACAAGTTGAAAGTGTTTGCGGGCGCCCGGGTTTGCTTTATGGGCTTTCCCGAGGATGAGACGCAGCACATGGCCGAGGTGCTGGCCAGCAATGGCGGCGCCGCATGCGCACTCGACGACCCCGACTGCACGCATGTCGTGAGTATTAGCCCGAACCTCCTTCAAAACTCTTTTGATAGTCTAAGAGAAATCTTCGGTGGATGGGTAGTGCCTTGGTTGTTATATAACACTTTATACGAATCTACACGGGTTTCTCCTCCTATTCCTGGATCTCAACAGCACCGACTGTGCAACTTCATTTATATGGAAGATGTTTCTGATGAGGTATATCTCCACCCGAAAATCACTCCATATTTGCTCATAGTCAGGAGGAATGGATTATTGTTGAAAACTATAATTTTCACTCAGAATTGAATAGTTCATGATCATGACAGATTTCGATTTTAAGATGCTAAAATAGATGAGTTCATCACCATTGATAAACCTTGTCGGTTGATGTCATAAAATACGAGGTTAAGGTCCTTTGGATTACAAGCGACATTTAAAAAGTTTTAATGCTTTAAAAAAAATGTTATATACTAAAGGCACTGCCCTTCACTGACAAGTGTTTTACCTTTATCACTTCATTCAACGTAAATACACTTCCTCTATTACGAAATTGAATAGAATAACAAAAGAATACGTTCACACTCAGTTTTAATTGCAGAACATTACCCTTAAATACTTCGCATACCCGTTTATTTATAAACTTTATGCCCACATTAGTACACTAATTTTAGCCTTATGAAGTCAGCATGCACGTAGCACCTTGGGAACACAAATCACTCTTAGCTTAGCTACATTGTAGACATTATGAATTAGCTAGAGGCTCATTATTATGGTTGTGACGACGACATTTCATATTTACACCTGTCTTCTTCCGACGATTGCATTTACTTTGGTTTCCTTCAATACGGATCGTTGTTTATTTTACAGTTTATCTATAAGTCATTATGACTGGTTTTGTGGCGGCTCAATGCCATTGGCACTCGCGGTTACATAAGCAAACACAAGCTATGTTAATTTTTTGTTTGTACTATGAACGAATTGACCTTTTTTATAAAAAGCGATTTACTGTCTGTTAAAGTTTTTTATTAAATAAAAATAGATTGGATTATAAAATGTCAAAATTAGTCCTTTTATATATTGTATTAAAGGTCAGGTGTTTGATACCACATCCCACCACGTCCCTTCCGCACGGCGCGAAGTCAACCCATTGTTTTCTGTGTTTCACTAAATGCCTATCACCAGTTTATGTTTTGACAATTCTGTATAATATCACCTAGTTACGCACATACCTCATTCGGCTTAAATGAACACTATGTATATTTACCATGATGTTTGTTTACGTCCATTGATCATTGTCCCGTGTTTATTATGCTTGTGTCTGTACAACTCTCACTACTCGTAAACACTTCTTTGTGACGTAGTAACACAACTATCTATTTTCTTGTCTCACTCTATTAATTTTCATAAATCCTGCAATGTTCACGTCAATAAAAACTGCTGACAAATACATAAAAATAGAAACCAAATAAGAAAATAAACTTTCCTCTCGTCTCTTGCTTTATCTGTGTTTAACTTGCCTTTGTTACAATAAATATTACCGTCGTGCATGTTTGTATCGGAATGGCTTCATTACATCATTGCGTGGTGTGTTTCACACATGTTTCAGGTAATGGCCAATGGGGAGACTTTCGGTCGTTCGCTTATCCTGTCACCTCACCCGAACACACCTAACACCTCGACAAAATTGTCCCGCGCCACTCCCAACCGCTCTCAGACCACTCCAAAGAGCTCCCTCTACCGCAGGCTCTCGGCCAGGCTCTCGGGCCGCCGCAACAGTCCCAACGTACAGAGCTCCGACCTCGACGAACAAAACAAAGACCAAAGGGAAAAGAGGATACAACTCTTCAGAAACAGTATTAGAGAAAAGCAATTAGCTAGTAGAGATCAAACCGATAACAGTATTAGTTTTGTAGGAAAGTCTTTCATTGATGATTTAAGCCCTGATGACCTCAGTATTAGCCAGACTCATGTTGATCATGTAGAGTTACTCAATTATAAATCTTCTGGTAAAGAGAACATATCGCAGCTAGCGAACGACATAGTTGGAATGAATGTCAAAGATAATAAACGGGAAGTCTTTCGAAACAAATCGATGAATGTGTTTAACTTAGTAGACTGCTTGACGGAGACTGGGTCACTTCATTCATCACTTACGAAGAGTTTGTGCGATTTGGATTCAAAAGATGAGCCAGGCGGCCTCTTGTTGCCCACGTCGACGGCTAAAGAACTACAACACTCCACCACTACTATTTCATCAGGCAAAAAGAGAAGTCGTAATTCTACTGATTCAAATTTTCAAGTAAGTGTAGTCGACGCCAATCTGTCTCCAGACAAAGGTGAAGAGAGTAACTGGAAATCAATAAAAAGACTGAAAATAAAGGATTCTTTTAAGTTCAAAAATAGACCGACTATATTCAAAAGAACGAAGAAAGATTCAGTTTCCAAAACTACGGGCGACATAACGGTAGAGCCAGTGAGCCCCGACAGCGTGAAACCCACTGACCCCGCCGGAGAATTTATTGCGTCCACGTCCTCTCCGATCCGAGAAGACGACAACGCGTCGATTTGCTCAATAAATACCAGTAAACAATCAGGATTTTTCGATATATCGTTCGCATCGATACGTAGCTCAAAAACTGTCAAATCTGCATCCAAACTGAGGAGGAGCGTCAAGTCGTTCACGGCTTCCTTCAGGAGTGAGAGAAAGAAAAAGTATGAGAAGAGGGCCGAGCGCAACACCGTGGAGGTCAGCGCGTGCCACCTGCCCGCGGACCTCAGGAACGTGTCAACGCCGAAGCGAGAGCTGGACGACATGAACCTGGACATCTCCCCAGTGCAAGTGGACACGGTAGACAGCACAGAGATGACGACCCCGACACGAGCCGACGTGGACGAGCTGGACGAATCGGCAGTGTTCAAGACGCCCCAAAGCGTCTGGTTGAGAGCCCACCGCCACTCGATATGCGCTGGCGCGGAGCTCCCCCCCCTCCCGGCTCCCCCCGCGCGCGACCTGCCGCCGCCCGCCTCGACGCTCCCCACCCGCGACGCTCGCGCCATATCGCAATGCCATGGAATATCGCTGCCGGTACTAACACCATTTAATTCAGTACTAAATACTAGATTATTAAGCTTCTAGAATAGCAGTCGTCTCATAACCCTATAGGTAACGAAATCTCAAACTGTCGCAACGGTATGCATGCCTGTGAATGATAACGTCACCGTATAACGGTAGGCGCTTAGTAGGGCGTGCACTTTGGGTACGCTGTATCTATGAAGGAACGTCGAGTAACGCCGAGCGGCGAGTATAGTAGGGGTGGTGGTGTTTGGTTCCCTTGCGCGATGTGCCTTGTGCTAAGTGAGCGCTGGTGTGATGCAGGTGGTGGACGAGCACAACACGGTGCTCGCGCCGGAGTGCAGCGCGCGCGCGCACGTGGTCAAGGCCGAGTGGTTCTGGGCCTCCGTGCAGAACGAGGAGGCGCAGGACGAGAAGGACTTCTTATACAAAGATGTGAGTATAGTATTCCCTTATTATTGTAAAAAAATTAAAAAGTAAATAGTTTATAAATGTCCCACTGTTAGGCAAAGACATCCATCATTAAAATCAAGTTATCATTAAAATTGATGGGTAGATTGTAAAACGAAATATATTTCGAAATGTCTGGAAAACGGCTACTAACACCAAATCTCCGTTACTAAATAGTTTTAGTGACTACTTCAAAATTAAACAATTACCTGTTTCGAATGGGAACTATCAGTATTTATTTCGATACGGTTACTAATCATTGTCTCAAGATTATTTGTATTTGCATACGAACAAGCGAATCGTTAACTTAGGATGCTGCCTTTTCAACTCTCAAACATTGAGCTCAGCGGGATTAGTAACGCATTGTACAATCACTAAAGAGCTATAATAACCAATATTATCTAAAATATAAACACGCTTGCAGAGCCGGATCAACCGTAGGATGTTATTGGCATATAAGTATGAGTCTACGCCTATTTAATCTTCAGAAAAATTAATTGATTTTTCCTATTGTTCCTCTCAACATTTAAAGGCTTCACCCGGTAGCCAAGTTTCATAGCCAACTTAGAATTCTTAATATGACTATGTCAATCTACTACTTGTAAAACTGCATATAGTTGAAAAAGGATTAGACATTCAATATTTCCATTGGTCACAAGGAACTATGAAGTTTTCATAGCCCTGGGGCCGTACCTTTAGCCTTATTGTTAGGCAAGTAAAACATGGTATCAAAAATATCTATAAATCTCTGCTCAATATACCCAGTCTGCTCACTTGCTATTAGTCGTTGTACACGTTGCTGCTCGACAACAAAATGGACCGATAACAAAAGTATTCCGCTCAGTGTGAGCGTTAGGCTACAGCCCTGGGGGTCAACCGCCTAACTCTCGCTTTCGATCGCTTTGAAGGCGAGGCGAGGAGGAGGCGTCATCTTGTCATTTCGAAAGCAATATCGAAAGCTATAGGCTATAGCTTTCGATATTATACGATATTATATTAGAAAGCGAGGCGAGGGCCTCGCTCGTGACAAATTCGCGTCACAAATCTATAGCGTATGTAGTAACAAGTAATCCATGGCTTCAGTACCTAAGCGAGCTATCGCGGCGGTCGTCGGTGGGGGGAGCGGGGTGCACGGGCCCGGCCGGCGACGAGGGGTCGTCGGGCACCCCGGGCGGCGGCTCCACCGCGGGGAACACGCCCGCGCAGCTGCAGCGGCTAAGGAAGCGGAAGCTGATGCGCGGGGGCGACGCCGCGCTACACAAGCGACGCTCCTCGGTGGGAGACGCTGTGCTGCTCAGCCTTTCGGGGAACCTGCTCGACTGTACGCCCTCGCCAGATGGGAAACAGCTGTTGGAAGGTGAGCTGCGGTTTTTGAAATTTTACGCCTCAAAAATAATGTTTTTATTTTTCAAGTGTATAATTTATATTCCAAGTGTATATTATACGCTTTAAAAGAATAATATACAGTTTAAGTGTATATTTTATATTATGCACCAAGTACGTTGTTAGCGTTTTATTAAAAATAAAATAAGAGGGTGCTGTAGTCTTTTCATTAAGTCAAGCTGTGCACGCTCTTCTATGATGTTTTTTTTTAAAGTGAAAGAATCATATTTTTTATAAGTGATAATTATATATTTGTTACCTTTTTTAAAATAAGTAAAGTTAACATAATTTTGTCATAATAATATTTAAAAAAAAAGTTAAATGATATGTCAAGCAGCGTTCTGATATACAATGGTGTGTTTGTAGAGTCGGAGGTGCCCGATAATGTGGTGCGGAAGCTGATGTCCCCGCGGCAACAGGTCTTCATGGAGCTCCTGCAAACTGAGTCCAATTACGTCGGCATATTGCACACGATAGTCACAGTGAGTAACCCACAAACGTATCGTGAATTAACATTTTAAAAGAAACCTTATTTTGTATGACTTACTTGTCAATGTGACTTGTTATCAGCCATAGGTTTTAGATTTTAAATTACCGTTAATTTTTTTTTAAATTGCCAGAACTAAGTATTTTTTTTATGTTTCTGATTGTTTACAGTATTATGTTAGTTTTTAGTCAATTTAAAGATGCACTATGTTAAAGATGCAAGTATATAGTGTAGTTAAATTATAAAAGTTAGTTATTTAAAGTTATAAAAGATATTCATGATAATTTTCATTAAATTTAGATGTTCAAACAACCTTTAGAAGAAATGGTCGAAGAGGAGGACACCAGCGGAGGGAAGAACCAAGCATTGCTCAACAATACTGAACTGAAAAATATATTTGGAAACTTACCGCCTATTTATGAATTACACCAGTGAGTTTTATTTATCTACATTAACATAGTAGTAGTGTTTCATATAGCAATTTTAACTTTAAGTGAGGGCAGTTCCCTATAAACCAAGGTGGTTATCCTGTTTTATGTTTGAAGGCCTTCATTAATTCCCAGCAGGGAAATGTCTGTAGTCTGATTATGAAGCTAACAATATGTTTTTAAATATTGTCAAAAGAGTTTCGTCGTTTTGTGTCAATGGATTTGTTCTTTTATATATTAAAAATACAACACAAGACTCGGGCTACATTGATAGATCATTTTCTTCTTCGTGATCAGCTTTTCGTCATCCAATGCTGAGTGTAGGCTTTAACACGCCATCTCTGTGTTGGTAGCCAATTCCAAACCAGTGCTCTCCTGCGACTATCGATATCGATATCTTCTCTCTATCGAACCGGTTGCCTTCCTACGTTTCTACGTGATGATCATTAGATCATCAGAAACGAGCCTATTCCTTCCTTAAAGGCCGGCAACGCGTCTGCGATTCCTCTGGTTTTGCGGGTGTCCATGGGCGGCGGTGATTACTTTCCATCAGGTGACACGCCTGCTCGTTTGCCTCCTTCTTTTATAAAAAAAAAAAAAAAAAAAAAAGATCATTTGCTATAAAATCGTAACAGTCAGGATTTTATTCGTGTGACAGTTTTTTTTAGATACGTAATTTTGTAAGTAGTAACACTTTGAAAAAAAGACAAAGTGTTGTAAAAATGCCACGAGTGAAATTTGAACCCGCACTCCATGACACGCCGGGTCAGATGCACTACCAACTATGCTATCGTGACTATCGTGGCTCCAACTCGTCGAAATTAATCAACACTGCTGTTACTCTGTATAAATAAGCCAAAGCAATTATATAACCATAATCAGTAGTAACACTATTAACGTTTTCCAGGCGGATGCTGGAAGAGCTGCGTTACGCGCAGGCGAACTGGAGCGAGGAGGTGAGCATAGGGCGGCTGATGTTGAAGTACACGCCCGATATGCTCAAGGCCTACCCGCCCTTCATCAACTTCTTCGAGAACACCAAGGAGATGCTGCAGCAGTGCGACCGTGAGAACCCGAGGTGAGGGCTGCTTCACATCATTACAAACTCGCCACTGTTGATATAGAAAAAAATATTTTTTTATTTTTTGAGAGAGATAGCTTATGGCCTCTGGCGGCATATTTAGTGTCACTTTATATTTTGGGGGCGGCGAGGGTTCCTCGAGCAGTGTAATCAAAACACCGTCAGAGGGTTTTTAGAAGGAATAGCATCAAATTTCTCTTTGTTTAACTTGTAATTTTGTTGTTGTTTTATATTTTGTCTTGTGTGTTGTGTGTTGTAGTCAAATAAACTTTCATTTCAATTTTTCCTCTAAACTTGTGTAATATAGTCATGTATTTTTTTATTTAGTTTTATGAACCAAATAAAAATTTATTTTCTTTCTTTCTTTCTTTCTTTCATTCATTCATGATGCAAGCGTGTCCCTCTGAGCGGTTCGGATCGGATCGGGTGATCGTCTATTATTTTACGGAGGTTGCGTTGGTTGGTTGAGGTCTTAGTTGGCGCGTAGTTCATCTTTTTTCCCTTCAACTCATTAGTTCATCACAAATTTATTTTAAGAAGCTCTTTGTCACACAACTGTACGAGTTCTGTTCTCCAGGTGACCGAAGCCCAAAGCAAAATTGATATCTCTAATAGCAGGTGCCATAATACACTTTATCCCTCTATGCTACTATTTTGCAACTTACGGAGTAGTAAAAGACTTAACAAATTTTTAAATATAGGACTAGTGTTAACCCTTATGTGACCGGTGAATGTGTTATACATTTTGAAAACAAATAATTTTCTTTCCAGATTTCATGCATTCCTGAAAATCTGTCAGACCAAACCCGAGTGTGGCCGACAAAGTTTACAAGAACTCCTAATAAGACCCGTGCAGCGTCTACCTAGTATAAGTTTATTGTTGGATGGTAAGAATCTCTATATTAATAGGTAAATATAAATTTACAAAAGCACGAGATGAGATTTTCAAGGAGTGTTGCAAACGTCCATAAACTACGGTGACCGCTTCCCATCAGGCGCCGTAGGTTCCTTTGCCGGCTCAATAACATAAAAACAAAATTGCATATTAATAGCGAGACCCTTCTGCAATCTGCATAGACCGGTGCCTAAATCCAACAGCAAGACAATTCTCTTTATAGTTTATAGAAATAATTCATGCGGTAAGCGAACTTGCAGCGGTGACACACTAACCGCCATACCACCCCAGGCCCAGCCATCAAAGGGGATAAATCTCAGAAAAGAATTAAGTAACATTATCCAATAACAAAAACAGCATGAACTTGAAAACACTTAAACTTTTTGAATTAAGCAAAAATAGACTCAAATTTGACGTTTTAAGGCGTATTTTACCTTAATTGCATTAATAAGGTATTTAAATCATATTCACTGATAGACAAGGCAATGTACTCTTTAATCCCGTTGTTTTGAGTACTCTTTTGATTCGTGGTTTTCATCATTACCCCTATTTATCCCGTCAGATATCCTGAAGCACACGCACAAGAACAACCCCGACCACGGCGCGCTGGTGTCGGCGCTGGCGGGGCTGCGCGAGGTGATGTCGCACATCAACGAGGACAAGCGCAAGACCGAGGGCCAGCTGCAGATGTTCGACATCTACAACGACATCGACCAGTGCCCGGTCAGTACTATTTATTAGTGTACTAGCTGACCCGCCAGACTTCGTACCACATTTCTTTTTTTTTAATATAGCCTATGTTACTCAGCGCTAATGTAGCATTCTAATGGTGAAAGAATTGTTTAAAAAGGTCCAGTAGTTTTTGAGTTTATCCGTTGCAAACATACATACAAAATACAAAGGTTTCCTCTTTATAATATTAGTATAGATTACATAAAGCTGTCATGTACCTACTTAAAAAATAAGATCTTACTTACATAGGGTGATACCATGAATAAGTTCACCATAGACCACTTTCAATTATTTTTCCGTTTTATCTCTTGCTTGCGTCAAGAAATTAACGTTTTAAATCAAAGTTCTAGGTCCAGCGATTTGGGCTGTGCTATTAAGTTCTTTACTTTGAAATCATTATTTTATTCTAACTTTACAAAATATGAGATTTATAAATTACTATGTTATGTACCTACCAATGAAGCCATTTAAGTAAGTATTACTTACTTACCTAAAAATATAAAATACGGAAAACCGAAGACAGAGCGGGGAGTTTTCACTGTACCTGCGCACACCGGCGCTCGCAGCATACTTCACAGCCGCCATCCTATTTGAATCGCACGGTACAAGGTGAATGGTCGTGAACAGTTAGTAATGTTCCAGCCGCACCTGGTGTCATCGCACCGCACGTTCGTGGCGCGCTGCGAGGTGGTGGAGCTGTCCAAGGAGCTGTCGGGGCGCGGCGACCACCTCGTGCTGTTCCTCTTCACCGACACCATGGAGGTCTGCAAGAAACGGTCCAAAGTGAGTGCCTCTGCTTACACTTCACGCGCACGCCTTGCTGCGTACTACCGCGACCGGGGATACGCAAATGGCTATTTATGTATTGTGATAAAAACGACATAGTACATCAATAACATTTATCACACGAATACATGTCGACATTATATCCATTATTATACTATGTAATTAGAGTATAATTATACAATACAATTAATACGTCATTCACCATCTTCATCGTCAGATAGACATACATACATTACTCCATTGGTCCCACAAATTTTCAAAATAAGTCAGTAATACCTGTCATGCTTTGCTTTCCCTTCAACTTCTGCTCCAATGTCTAGGTCTAAAGGCTTCGACAGGGATTCAGGAGAAGGGATATGGATGCTCATTTACCACCGTGCTTCCTCTAAACATTGTTGCTATGGTGAGATGTGACCGCCGTCGAGCATTCAGCCTGGCACCTTAACTTAAGTGTAAGGTGAACCGAGGCAAGTGTGACGAAAAATTTATTGACGCCGTAGTTTTCATGGAAGAAACACTACTTTTTGTTAGTAAACACCAGTAGGTTTATTTGTAAACCTGTATTATTTAACGGTAGTTTGATTGATCAGGCAAATTAACACCTTTTTCATTATCTTGAGTTAAAAAAATAATTTTACCTCATGAAGATCGGTAACTGTTACACTTGCCCCTATCTGGGGTAAGTGTGACAGTCTCGAATATCGTCGCAATTATCTGTTGTTATTTGCAGTTCCTACCAATATATAACAAGATGTGTGTGAGTATCATTGTAATTTATGCTCTATTTAAACGCATTATGGTTGGTTCTTGCGTAACGATAAATTTTCAACTAAATGGGGCAAGTGTGACATTATTATGTCAAAATAGTGATGTCATTAATTTTATCGATTGTCACACTTACCCCATGTCATTATTTAATCGACAGTCTAAGTACTAAATAAAGAAATTAAATATGGTAAGTATTGAAAATAGGTACGTTTATTAGAAAAAAATCTTAATTAATAACATTGTTAACTTACGTAATATTTTTCAGTCTTTATGTAAGTAATGGCACTCTCAAATAAACTTTAAAGACTAACGGCTTTATTAATAATACACTATTCTTTCAAATCCTCTATAAAGCTATTTTAAAATTACAGCTCCAAAAGGAACTGTGATTTTATGAAAGGTTTGTAGAGGGTTTTGAGAAATCGCTTTGTTACAAATAAGACCATAAACATAAAGAGCTCTAAAAATAAGTGTTGTCGTTGTCGTTTCCTAAAACTAACTTGCAGGGGTTCTCGGATATTTGGAAAAGCTCAATTTGTTTTACTATTTGTGTCATGGGAACTAAATCAGTATCTGCAATCTTTGGCATCGAAAATATTAGATTCTTTTTACTGTCTCTTGTATGTTTATAGTAAGTTACTTTGTATCGGTCATTTTTTTCCACTTTTTGTATGACACCAACGTAATACTTCCAGTTTTTCTTTTCGTAGTATCGCACTAAAACGGTATCATTTTTTTCCACAATACAATTTTCCAGATCATTATCATCATATTTTTGAACTTCTACTCCCTCTGTATCTGTTTTGATAACACCTATTTCACTGGCATCTGCTGTTATCTGATATTTCGCTTTTTGTTTACCACAAACATGATTTTCTTCTGAAATATCAACAGTTTTTTTCAGTGTTGCTTGCAGCCTCAGTTTTGGTTCTGAGTGGATTTGTGCGTGTACCGTAGAAGTTGTCGTTGACTTTTCCTGTTTAATTCTGCATTCTTTATTGCCAACTTGTATTATTTTATAGGTCTGTTCTCTTTCAGAGTCACTGTCTACTTCTGTAACTTTCTGAAGTTTTTCTTTATTTTCAAGTTGTGTAGTTAGATGCTCTCCGTCACCTCCAGAGTCAATATCAGAATAAATATCATCTAAATCGGAGTCTGAATGCGTGCTCATCATTTCTGATTCACTAGTTGTTTCTGATTCCGATATTGCACATTTCCTTTTTTTAGGCAGCTGCTGTTTCTTGTTTGGTTTAATTAATTTTGTTCGCTTTAGAGGAATATTTCTATTCTTTTTGTTAATTATTTTTAGTTTTTTATTTGATGATTCTTCTTTTTCTTTCTTCTTTTTTTCGATATAGTCTTTGTTTGTGATAACTTCGGCACCAATACCCAAACGCTTTCTCTTTATTTTCGGCTCTTCTTTTCCTCTTGAAATTGTCTCCAACAATAAACTTTCAAATGTAGCACTCATTACATTTTCTTTGTTTCCAGAATAATTCACAAGTTTATTGCTTAATATTTTCAGAGAAACACTATTATTGCATCCTTTTTTTGGTATGAGCATGTATGGCTTTGATTTTTGCACTGTGTCGCCTTGTTTTTCTAATATAATTTTTTTGGCTTGTAAGTCCTGGTCATCTGGTTGTTGGTTTTTTTGTGATGACTGTTCGGCTTGTGAGTCCTGTTCTTCTGGTAGTTTGGCTTTCGGTAATGTCATTTTTGTTTCTGGCTCCTCTTTTTGTGGTTGTTGGGTTACCTGTGACGTTTTTTCGGCTTTTGATTCCTGGTTTTGTTGTTTTTCAGCTATTGCCTCCCGTTCTTGTAGGGGTTGCATTACTATATGAACTGTATCATTTTCCTGTGTTTTGTTATTTTTTTCTGCCAAGTATTTTTTCCATCGCAATAATGCTGAAGGATCCAATTTATCATCACCAATTTGGTTACGATCTAAGGGATATATCCCAGTTTTCTTGAAACCGTTTCTCAAAATTGCCGGATCGAGATCTTCCCAAATTTCGACCAGAATTTGAGTAAACTCTTTTTTCTGTATTTTTTTTCCGATATTGAGTCGTTGCCACTTAATCAGTCGTTGATCCCAGCGATCTTTCATTGACTTCATTGTGCTCACATCCAATGGTTGTAAAATGTGGGATGTATGTGCCGGCAGTTTTAGAAGCGTTATGTTGTTCTCGGAAGCCTTTTGAATGACATTTAAGTCAAGGTGAGTTGAATGGCCATCGAACACTACAAGTTGTGGTTTGTTTGTCTTGCATATTTCAGGGATCAACACATTCGAAAAATAACTTTCGAAAACAGATGCTTCCATCCATCCCTTTGAAGTGGCGGCATATGCCACTGCACTAATTGAATCGTCCTCAGGTAGCCATGAATTCCACAGGTAAGTTCCCTTGAAAATTATCAAAGGTGGAAGTTTTTGACCCAGACTATTGGAAGCGAACAACACAGTTGTGTTGTCGCGTCCGGGTGAGCTGATGGTTCGAGTAGCTTGAAAACCTCTCAGTCCAACTATCTTAGATTTTCCAGGGTCTTGGCAAAAACTTGTTTCATCCATGTTCCAAATTTGAGCACCACTTAATTTCTGCTTTTCAACAATAACCTCAAGTAAATCGTAGAACTCGTTCACCAGAAACGGGTCGGCTGCTTTCTTTCTCGCAATTTCCACGCCTTGAGGTTTTTTTATGGATAGTTTGTTTCTTTGTTTGAAGCCCCTCATCCATTCTTCACCAGGGATTCCGTCTTTAAAAGGGGAGTCGATTTTATTTCGACGTACGTATTGCCCAACTAAAGCTCTCACTTCACGTTGAGACAAACCAAAACCATTTCGTTCCATAGCATGTAGCATTGAAGCTATATTTTTTTCTAAATCTGGTTTGAACACTGTAGGTCTTCCATGAGTTTTCGATTTCACACCTCGATCACCTTTTTTATGTGCAATTATTGTTGATCTAGGAATACCAAAGACTAGTGCAGCCTGTGTCGGCGTCATTTTCTCTTCCTGTACAGCTTTCACCGATTCTTGCAGTGTCTCTTTCGAGTATTTGTCATCAGTTTTTCTTTTGTATCGCCTAACCATCTGCAACAAACAATACAAAATAAACGTTAACTAGGTAAAATAACTATAGCTAGACCGCTTAACTGAGTCTTCGCCTGCGGTAGGTACAGAGTCTGCACTTCAACTTATCTAAAACTGTCAAATTTCTTCAATACATTTTCAACCATATGGTTAAGGAATAACGTTAAAAGTATATTGAGGAAATTTGACGGGCGAGAGGTACGTAGGGCCTCTGCCACGAGTACGAGCGTTTTGCGACGGGTCGAACGGTTTCCAGTTCATTGCGTTATTTATATAACTAAAACTAAAAATGAACTAGAAAACCGTTTCACCCATTTAAGAGCTACCTGACCACAGACAGACACACATACACACGCATAGCGGTTAAACTTTTATTTAAAACACATCTTTTTTGCGTGGGGGGTAAATAATAACTCTTAAGGCATATATTCAAAACGCCGGCAGGGTAGCAAGCAAGCGCATTTTTTAAAGATAGTACTCATAGGTCGCGCTGAACATCTAGGTAGTTAGCTCTGAAGTTGCCGCGCCGCACGTTGTGCAAATTTTCACTGTATAGACGATACCTGTTTTTAGTTAATGCGACGCGAAGCGCAGCAACTTTAGAAATAAAAAATGGGTGTGTGAGGATTTTGTGTTAGCGTCCTCACCATACTAACTCTAGAGCTTTCCATACTTTTTAATCACATTTTAACCACAATCACATTTTCGTACAAATACTTAGATAAGTAAGTGTACTTACTTCACATCGTGGTTAGAACATAAAAGTCAATAAAGTATTTACCTCAATCGATATTCCCATCGGTTAGTGTCCCATCACTACTTATGGTGCTCTCTTATAAGATGGCTGGGGTTACTGTGACGCGTCACGCTTGCCCCACCTAAGTTTTATCTGGGGAAAGTGTGACGATACGCACATCTCCGTAAATAATGGACTTAACGGCACAGAAATACATCACACTGTAAGTTTCAATACTAGTAAGCATAACTCACCTTGATTCCTGTTGATTCAGCTCGCCAAACTCACAGAATTACAAAAAATACGGACCTCAAAAATTTGCGGTTCATTCTTTTTCGGTGGCCATTTAGGAAATGGCGTCTGTCGGTAAAACAGTCAAGGCTATGCGTGCCGGTGACAAACAAAACGATAGTGTAATAGTTCGTACAACGTTTGATAGATGGCGGTTTAAGGTATAATAACGTTAAGCGGTGTTATTCGCAAGTGTCACACTTACACCCGCGTCACACTTGCCTCGGGTCACCTTACAGCATTATAGTCTGTAATATAACATTGTAAAATGTCTAGTCTACTATTAGTTTAAAAAACTTAATTTCATATTTAAAAAAAAGAGACAAAACACTTTGTTTTTTGTAAGGCACAAAAAATGTTTACATACACGTTAATTTGTCACTAGTTGATGTTATCGCTAACGAGGTGTGGTGAAATCCTTCAGGTGTTCAACAGCAAAAGCCCCACCAACGGCACGGGCACCATGCGGCTGGGCTCCAGCAAGCCGTACCGCCACATATCGCTCATGCCGCTCAGCACCGTCAAGCGGGTCGTCGACATTAGGGAAGCGGAAGGTAACCAACTATCGTCATTTAGGTATACTTATTTTTTTTAAAGAGATAGCTGCATTTGCGACATTGGTCTTTACGGCGCAACCGGTCCTTTAAGGCTGGCTGTCCACTGGAGCGGAGAGGAGACGAGCGGAGCGGAGTGGAGCGGAGCTATGCCAATATTAACCAATAGGATTGCTTCAAATTTTCGCTCCGCTGTAGTGGCCAGGGATTTGCTAATAGCAGAACGTTTTTCACGTATAACTGTAGGGCAAGCACGAACATTTGCGAAAAAGTATTCGTATCGTCATCGTCAACAATTTGTATGAGAATTGAGCAGCGCCCCTATCGGACGTAAAAGGAATCGTGAATGTATCGCAAGCACGATACGCTTGCGATACATTCACGTTCATAATTTAACGTCACTTGATATTGTTTATATTAAAATTGGAAGCACGAACATTGTTTGACGTTTGGTATCGTCAATGACGAAGGCTGGCTATCGTGACTTACGAATGTTTCTTCACGTAGAATTTGTTGGTGTAAGAAGCTGCGTTGTAATAATAAATTTGATGAAAAAATTGTTTTTTCGTTGTTACTTACCTCAAGACTTTACATAAAGATTAGTGATATTATATATAAGTAAATAAAGATGCAAGGAACAAATAGCAATTATAATAGTGCGTTATATTATTATCTTGCTGCAAGTTTAGGTAATTTAAAACGCTGAAAATGAACAAAGAGAAGCTAGGTAGATTATAAAAACTTATATGTACATAGGTAGTTATTTTAATAATATTCATAATTAATTATTAACCATTAAATCAGTTTTTAATTGCTATTAACCTTATGCATAATGGACTATATGCACTTGTGTGTGTGTGTGAGCGTGTGTGTGTGCGTGTGTGCTCGTTTTTGAAAGTTGATTCAACCTTACCAATCAGAAAATTCTCGGAAATATTTGTGAAATAATTGTGAAGACTTTAAAGTTTAAGTTTGGGTCAAATAACTTCAATCTACTCGCCTAAGCAAATGCCTTAATTTGTACCTTTTACCCTACTAGATTTGTTTATCGGTTTATTTGGATTTTATAAGGCTTTGTTTGTAACACTCAATCCACATGCGCCGCAGACGAAGTGTTCCTATTTTAATTTTTCCTCAGGCCAAGTCTCCAGTTCCATCGTTATTTAATTTATTAGTACCTTCCTTCCATTTTAAATGTATGAAATGGTGACCTCGGGGGCACCCAGAGGATTTGGATAAATCACCATTTCAACAAAATAAAATCACGTACAATCCAACAAAAGTAAACAATCGTTATCGAAAGTCACAAACACAAAAATAGATATGTATACTTAGCTTACCTTTCCATAAACTCTATACCCTATATTGCATATTGTGTATGGCTTGTCTTCATTGTATTCAATAACACTTTTAACTGTGTTTCCTTTTAAACGTATCACTAATTCACTACGAAGTTACTTTGTGAAGCTTTGTGAAATTAAACAACTAAACAAAGTCGGCTTTGCCGCGTCAGCAATGGGGAAGAAAACGCAAAACTTTTTCACAGAGGGCGCTGTGTGTTTGTTACTTGTCAAAAATTTTGTATAAAAGTCGGCTTGTTTTTATTACGATTTTTTTGCTATTGTGTCTTTTATGAGGTGCAAGCAAAGTTTTAAGCAATGTATTCTATCTGGCGAATCGCAAATTTGCAGGAAGAATTGTAATATAGCCTGGGGTGCCTAGCGTCAAGGAAAGAACGCTGATCTGATAGAAAGGTTAGTTTTGATATAAATTCCACGCCTTTTTCACGCTTTTAGATTACCATAAGTATTTAAATTAAATAAATCACACACTTCTGTAATGAAAACTAGTAAAATATTGTTTTTTTTCACCTTACAGACGAACTAACAATTTATTAGAAAACGAACATAACGTCAGAATAATTCCACTATAAAGAAGAAACATTTTATTTCTGTTACAGATTCGAGGTCATTACAAAAACTTAAATTATAAGAGCATCACGAGTGGACTAAACGTCTTTACAATCGCTCTGTTCGGGCTAAAGTAGAAGGTTTTGCTGTGCTATTCCAGGAAAATTGTGTCGGCACCGCTGAATTCTTTAAAAAATTACGCCTATTTAAGTGGAAAACCTGTAACAACAAGTAACTATTAAAATCTATAAATAAATGTTATAGCTGGATACTTCGATTCATATTATAACATAATACCTATACTCTGGCTTTCACACAATGTTTATAATACAATTATAATAAAAATCAACATACCTGTTTTCTTAGTAATTGTTTAAAAAACTGTTTCTTTGAAATGTTTACTACATAACCTAGTGTGTCTTTTGCTTTAAAGTTTCTTCTTATTAAAGTACTTTCCCATTTTTTCCTTAGAGTAGGATTAGAAGAAAATTTATGTGAACTTATTTTTTCACATCCAAAGGCCACACATATACCCTAATATTTAATAAAGTTATGGAATGATGATGAAATTCCATTAAATCACAATAATTTGTATGGAGATTGACAGCTGGTAGGCTATTTGACAGTTTGCTTCCCCTTTCTAAGGGCCGTCGTTCAGAAATCAAATACAGTCAAAATCATTA
>OY720025.1:8812272-8836368 GCA_963082485.1 Eudonia mercurella
GGTATCGTTATTACAGTGAACTTTGTTAAATGTGGAACATTTGTGTTAAAAGTCTGAAACGTTCGGGACGCTGCACAGCAGTTATTGTCGCATGATAAGTGTGGTTCGGAGCCCTCAGGCGGCTTGTGTGAACTGTAATGTAGGTATAGGTAGCTTAGTCCAGACCCAGTGAAGAGTTACTTTGACCCCGCCCGGAGCCAAAGGCAGAGAGTGCTAAGAGTAGTGCCTTCAAACGCTATGAGCGAAATCGAATCGAATGCAGGTTATTATATTAGTGAAGTAATCGAAAGTGTTGTGGGAAGCGCTACGAACGGCCTCGAATATATCGAATATTGTTAATTAAATTGTTGTCATGTAAAACGCGTTAACCCTTTAGAAGGCAATGGCAGCTATGTTGCCACCAAATATTGGACCGAATAAATTTAAAGTAATATGAAAAATTATAACATGCTGCACCCGTTGAAGGGTCAAATGGTCTATTGGCCTGTGCTTTGAGAATCTATTTGAACTAAATATTGTGTGTCTGGTCTAACTATATGACACTATTTGTCACAAATACTGCTGCAGTACGAATGTTGGGCAGCCGCTAATATTGATTTATTGTAATTTATTATTATCACCGCTATAAATGTCGTAAATTATATTTGTAACGCCATTTTTGGGATCATTCAGCCGGTGTAAATATTGTCATTTACACTGGCCCTTGCGTCTTATTGGAATATTATTGATATTATTGAGATAGTCCTGAAAATATTATGTACATATTGTGATATTTTAATTTAATCGTGAAATAGGCATTGTAGGTTTAAAGTAGTGATGTAATCCGTGTCTACCGTACCCGCTGTTGGGGGCAACGTGCGTATGTGTTCGCGTTGCGCGGGGGCGGGGGCGGGGATGCGGGGGTGACGCTGGCCTTATGTAAATAGTGTGCGGGCTCCGTGGGCGGCCAGGGCTGATCACCTTCGATTAATAAGTTTCTGTCCGTAGATTCCATGTCTCGTCATGGCAAATACATGTATCGGCAATCATGTGTACTCATGTCTTAATACATTGTACAAAGATCTATATTTATAAATATTTTAAATGATTGATATAATAAACATCTATTTTCAATCAGTAGTCTTTTTATTTTATTTGATACCTTCACTATTTTATTACGTACAAAACAATTTTCAATCTCAATTGAATCAACATTTTATACTTCATCGAATTCAAACACAATCCTGACCAAATTTTTACTGGGTCAGACTGCCTCTTTAAATTGTGTCTTCGCTATAGTTTGCAATAGTCAAATTAGTAGACAGGTTATCTGATACCAACGATGGTGATAAAAGTGACGTATCCAATTTTTACGTTAACTTGCATCAAGCGGGTGCTGGCCACAAAAATTGAGTGTTCTCTCGTTTGACAATACACTTTTCCACCAAGTCGCACATTAAACAAGACACTTGAACATTTTTCGGGTTTTGTGAATGAACATTACGAACGAGTTTTCGTCGCGCATTCGAAATAAGAGATCGCGTTGCAGATTGACCGCAGCGGCATTGCGGCCACCACCACACTCAACGGCACCAGCGCCCAGTACAGCGACGCGTGCGGCAGCTCCGACTGCATCAGCACGTATACCTTCATGCACAGGGTTATCTGCAACGGGCGACATTGGAATATTTTTATTAAATTTTAACTTTTTCTATTTTTTTATTTTTAAGTGGTAATTGCTGCATTGAAGCCAAATTAAAATCATACTAATATTATAAATGCAAAAGTTTGTGTGTTTATTTGTTGCTTCTTCACGCTGCAACGGATGGATGGATTTGGATGAAATTCAGCATACAGATAGTTTATAACCTGGATTTACACATAGGATAGTTTTTATCCCGATATTCTCAGGAATGAATGAAAACTGTCAAAGCGGTACGAAGTCCGCCGGGTCCACTAGTTTTTATACAAAATACAGTGAAAGTTAGTAAGTATATAAGTAAGTAGGGTAGGCGTTATATTTTTTTCACTGTATTTTAAATAAAAAATTAATATTTTTATTATTTTGAATTTTGCATTCACAATACTATTTTTAGTTACAAGATAAAATTTAAATTTAAAACAACCAGTCTCAGGAAGCTCGAATGGGAATCGGACAAAGTTTTCAAAAAAGTGTTCTTTCGACTGTGAGGGTAGTAACTTCAGTGTCGTAATACCGCTGGCTTGCAGCGTAAATCACAAAGAAGGAAAGAAAAGCGAAATGCGCCTGAATCTTAGTTATAGTAGTAGCAAATAAAGTAAAGGGTAATATGCATCGAAAAATCCCCGATCAGGGAATTGAACATGGCTAGGTGACGTTTCGGACACAGTGTCCGAATTGACACTTTAATTTTATTATTTTTTTCACTGACGATTCGGACACCATAGCTGCTTTGTACAGTCAGATAAAAAACATAGCTTCTTCGGGTATCTGGTATAGTAGCAAATATTGAATATTATTTAAATCATGTTATTGATCGATAGCGACATTCTTAGCTTAAATCAAATGTGCGTTCCAATTTGTAAAGCGAAAGTTAGCGTTCTATAACATGCACATTAATGCATTAAATCAAACACAACACTAATTAATTAATAGTATCTTACAAGCACAATAAACGGTATGAATCTCCACTGCGTGTCGATGCGCGAGGAGCAGGCGTTGTCCTCGGTGGCTATGTTCATGTCGGACACGAAGTCCTGGCTGCGATAGATCCACAGCATCACCACCAGCTCCAGCAGGCACAGCAGCGGCATCGCCACGCCCGTCATAATGGAATCCACGCCTTCCAGCAACGCTATGCCGCCCTGCCACACGTCACACAGTTTAACCTTTGACCGCCCGCCAGTCGGCTATATAGCGTGCCCTGTACACCAGGGACGGAAATGAACGACAACACTTATGGTTTACAAAAACACAAAATAATGATATTTGAAAATTTTGGTATTCCTATTCTTGTTGCAAGTTTGATTTGTTGTAGTACAGAGCACGACGACAAAGGTAAACAGAGTACCCTCTTGGAGCTGTAGCATGTAACGTATCTTATACTATATTTGTGTGTACGTCTCGTCTAGCCAGGCGAACTTAAAACAAACCCAACTGTCCATCAAACCGAGCACAATAGTGTGTACCCCCGCTAGAAATCGAACCTGGAACCTCTGTGTCCAAGACGGCTCGGCTACCACAGAGGCGGTTAAAACTGGTCAAATATGGTCATAGTTATCGCGTCTCTTTAGTATTCGAATGCATTCAATCATAACACGTGCAAAAAAATCTTTATGCTTAGGCATTATAAAAATAAACTTACATTTGTAGCAAACAGCAGGCTCAATCCCGTACAACACAAAATTAGAATGCCGACCACGATTTGCTCTACAAAACTGAAAAAAAGCAATGAGATTGTTCTTATCACTGAATAAATTTTTGCCACCTTTAATTGAAAATTGTTAGTATAATATAGATAAATATTTTAATAATAAATCCAATAAGTAATGCTAAAAAATAATTTTATTACTTAATATTTAATTTAATTATTATTAGAGCGCGTCCTCTCTTCTAACACATCGATTGCGTGCCCGACAGGGTACTGGGTGCCAAGTGCGAGTTTCATTCGCCGTTCGATCACGTTAACGAAAACGAGAATTTGTATGGCAAAATGTTAACTTCTCTCGTATGTCGCCAGGAGGCGCTGCTTCAATGCCATACTAACTTCCGTTTACGTAAACGTAATCGAATGATAGTAAACAAAACTCACACTAGGCACTCAGACGCCTCAGCTTACGCAAAACTGTTAAATTTCTTCAATAAAATGTCACCTTTAAATCATGGACATAAAGTTCAAAGTCTAATGAAGAAATTTGGACTTCTTGGCGGGAAAGTGAAGTCATGTCTGCGGTTTGGTTTTTTTTTTCTAAAATTTGTGTTATGTCGAATATTAATGTGTAATAATGGTGGATTATTAATCGTTGAGTGTTCGTGAGTGGGCATGAGTGTTGGCAAATGAAACAAAACAGTGCAACGTCACTTTTCAAATTCTTCCAAGAAGTCCGCCCGAGGGCTTAGTAAAGCCCCACATCTTTACTGAAATACTCGAGGGGTTGGGGTGTATATCATTTCTCACTTCTCATTTCTATTATCATTCATCATCATCATACAGGAAAGAAATATTGATTATTTATGTATTATGTATGGGTATGTTCCGATATACACTGCGAGCACTGTAAGGTGTGACGTCAATTTAGTATACTGCGAAGTCGTTCCTTTATAGTAAGCTAAACTGGTTACTGTTTAAAACGGAACGCAGTCAACATAGTCTATGAATATACCCATACTACAAAAAATGCGAGTAACGAAATGCATTCGTGTGTAACGTTTCGTTACTCGGTACTAGATGGCGCACCCGTTACTCAGTACCGAATACATACGGTTTGCTACAGCTCTAATTAAAACTACCTTTGTGGGTATGGTAAATAACAAACACTCTGACCCAAAATTGTAAAACTAAAAGTTGAATTTAAAGGATGTTGTATTCTATATAATCAAAGAAAAACCTTAAAAAAAAGATCTATGAACCAACAACAGCAAAAATCAAAGTAAGTATTTGTAACAAAGAGAAACCCGTATGTTTTTGTTATTGCGTAATAAAAGCTCACGATTTACCTACGTAAACCCTCAGACCAAATAAAAAGTTAAGACAGAACTCTGCGAATAGCGAAGTGAAGCCGGGTCAAACTACGCCTCGCCGTGTACATACACAATTACACGCAAACACGCACAACGAAACTACGCCTTAACTTGTCAGTGTAGGTCCGCGGCTCGTGGGAGCAAGTCGTTTTGAAAAATCATAAATTTATCTGTGAAAATGCCGAATTGTGTTGTGAAAGAGTATAAGAATCAATCTTCAAAAGATAAAAAGCGAGATGGAATCATATTTCACACGTAAGTAACTTGGAAACCAATATTTTTCAATAAATCAAAATAAAATTTAGACGTCATTGCTTGAAACACAAGTGTTGCCATTATGAAGTGTTTTGTTTACCCTATTATTGGGTATTGTGACGTCTATGACACGCAACGTAACGTTACTTTTTTTTTGTAATGCTTATCAGTAATTTTTTACCGACTTTAAAAAACGAGGAGGTAAGTGCTCAATTCGACTGTATTTTTTTAATGTTTATGAATACGCGACGCGATATCTTCGCTGTTAGTGAACTGATTAACTATATGTTTTTTTTTTCGTTAAATAAAGGCCGGCAGCGCGTCGGCGATTCCTCTGGTTTTGCGGGTGTCCATGGGCGGCAGTGATTACTCTCTATCAGGTGACCCGCCTGCTCGTTTGCCTCCTTCTTTTATAAAATAAATTAATTAATAAATATCTTAAGGGTACCCATCCTTCTCCCTCATCCCTTAATTAAGTTATCAAAATTGGTTCGGTATAATAGCAAATTGAAAAAATGGACCTGACATGTAGTCAAAGATGCAAAGCGATTAAAGAAAGTAAAAGGAAGCATACAAGAAATTAATTAAACATAAAGGTTTTTAATTAAATAATTTGAATAAATAATGACAAGTTTTATTCCTGAAAAACTTTTTCCATTTCTTTTCTCCTACCGCCACCACTTTTTACCAATAGCTTACGTCGGAATGGATCACTTTTATTTATATCATATGATAACGTTATTAACTAATAACGTTAAAAATAATGTTGCTAATTTTTAACGTTATTTTTGCACTTTGGGGTAATTGAATTATCATGGCAACACCCGTTTAAACACACACATTTAAAAAACCGGCTTCACTTTGCTGTTCACAGAGTTCCGTCTTAACTTTTTATTAGGTCTGAGCGTAAACCATTTTCAGGTTTGTTCTTGACTCGGACCGGAGATTCGTGCGTTTTCTTGGGATACTTTGCCAACAATAGGTTGAGTTCATCCACTGAGTTGACTTTGTGACAATGCCCGTCGGGAGATTTTATGGTTATAACTCCGTCTTGCGTCCAACAAGCCCTCATCCCGAACTGAAGACGAGCCCTGCCAAACACAGCCTGCCTAGCCCTGGTCAAGAACTCTCGAACAGAGACCGGTGTTCCCTTCAGAGATGACTTTGCTCTCCAAACAGCTGTCTTGTGCTCCATGCTGAAGAACTTCACAAGGATAGGCCTGATGCTCCGGTTTGGACAATATCAAGCCGATGACAAACTTTGATGGCAGCAATAGTAAATCTTTAAGGCCCAGCTTGTCATTGATGGTCTCCAGTATGAAGCTTTAGGATCTTCTTTGTCCCCTTCAACAATTCCTGTGAAGATCAGCGCTTTTCGACGATTCCTGGTCTCCATGTCGTCAACTGCTCTTGAGCACTCGTTGATTTGTCTCCGTAGGGTCTCCTCCAGCATTGAAAACATAAGCTCCCGGAATATGCGAAACTCCTCCGCAATCTTGGCCACCGTGTCTTTAGCTGGTCCAGCGCTCTGGATCTGCTTCGAGCTCTCCCAACTTTTTCATGAAACACTCTTCTAGATCCTTCTCTGGCGATTGAATATCCGCGAGTTGAGCCATCGTGATTATTTATATATATCAATTGCGTCTCTCCTTGAAACTGTGATATTAAAACAGCTGTTACGCAAGTGAATGTGCTGGCAGGTTGTGTTTTATTTTATATGATTGTGCCACATATGACTTTTACAACGTAAGTACTGGTTGTTTACTGTTATTAAAAAGTAAAATCACATAAATATAAGCTTAAAACTTATTAAAAATAATTAAATTGAAATTGAAATGCAAATTCGCGTCTATACTTTTTTAACACCTACCGCCGAAAAAAAATTGATCACGTAATCAAAGCACTGAGAGCACCTTACCTCGAAAATGGCAGTGCTTACAGTACAAAAATGGCGACGATTTATGACGTCATATATTTCCCTAGGATAAGATCCTATCTTATCTTAGTGGGGCCTGCTGAGGTTTCCCTCTTGCAGTAACACTTTGACCCATCGGGATCTTTTGTACAACCCCGTCCTTTCACTCTTCTTCCTCTGTAAAGATAGATGCCATAAGTTTGGCCACGTCCTTAAGAGCGAAGAGCCTGTAGTCCTCTGGTTTCGGATAAGCCGACCCCAGGAGTCCCATTCTTTTCCTAGCCAGAGAGTCACAGTCACACAGTAGGTGCTGCATTGACTCCGTTTCCTCTCCACATGCCCTACATAAGCTGTTTGTTGATAGATGCATTCTGTGGAGCATTTGTTTTGTGGCATAGTGCCCTGTCAAGGCACCGATGGTTAATCGGGCCTGTCTTCTACTGCCTCCGCATATGAACTTACTCTGTCCTAAGGAGTTTTCACCTAGGAAGGATTTGGAGTGTTTCATATCCGGCTGCTCCTTCCATTGGATGCCGTGCCTGTTTTTTCCCTAGGATACTGCAGCAGTATACTGTCAGTCCATAACGGAACAAATTTCTCACCAGTAAGAGCACTGGACAGTGCTCGCAGTGTATATCGGAACACACCCAACGTATTATTTGGTTTTGCAATAAAGATATTGAGTACCTATCATCATTTTATCTGTATTAATCTTGTGCAAGCACTTATTTTATTTCTTTGCATGTTGTGCTCTAATTTTTTGCCTGTAGGTTTAATCCGTTTAATATGATGGTACACAAGATAAATAAACCAATAAAACTTACACCAATCTTACTTTATATTCGAAAATAGTATGTAAAGCGGTCTTTAGCAGAATGTAAGCAACAACCATATAGGAAAACGTTAATCCAGTAAATGTCAATGCAGATCTGAAACATACCAATACGCACTTATTGCCACTATCAATATTATTATGTTTACATCCATTGCGTGTACATCACACATTGTAATGAAAAACTAGATATGGATAAACTCGAGTTTATTCTATATAAGTATTATTTTGCTATTATAAACGCGATCTGATCCATAGAAGCGTTTCATTTCAATAGGACAGTACTTTACGTGCAATTGACTTACAATAAATGTGAGTAAGAGCCTGTCGATGTACACTTTGAATATAAAGGTATAATCCATAAGGTACCTGTAATGTTAATATTGTATAAAAGTAATTTCAAATAAATAATAGAATACACTATATAATAAATTCTTATTTTAAACGCACTTTCATTCAAGACATGAGCCTCTTGAATAGATATCTGCATAAAGTCAGCGAGCGCACAAAAGGCAACATTGGTTGAGTTCAGTACGGCAAGTAGTAACACTAACCCGGAATGCCAAACATTTTCCGAATTTAGGTGTATATCAATATGACCTGCCGCTGTAAAAAGCAAGCAAAATTAAGAGCAAGATCATTTTTACAATTTAAAATTAATCAAGAGGCAGTGTACGGCATACCATAATGATTGAGACCTTTCCCATAAATAAGTTCTGTGCCCGTACCTGCAGAATGAATATACATAGCTACTTCAAAAGCATCTGCTACAGCCTGAAATATACAAGAGGACAAATGCGTTTTTCGGCGTAAAATTTTAGGCGTCGTTATTAACAAAAAATATATAACGACAATCAACATACTGAAACCACATCCCTGGTATCGAGCCGAAATGCCTTGTCCATGATCATATGGAAAGACTCAACGTTCGTGGCCACTGCCAGCGCCACAAACGCGGTCCACAACCACGGCACCACCACGAACCATGAGTATGTGTTGTTCCACATCAGCTAAATAGCAAAATTACAATAATCAGAATATTTTTAACTGTACAAAACTATTGTGCAATATTCCATGTTGACACTTACTCTACCGTGCAAGATTCTTTCACTAATCATAATCAACCATATTATGCTCCAAGCGACAACAAGACAACATACCAAAGGTATATTGAAGTCTTTAAAACTGAATTCTGATCGATACCGGACTACTTCCACACTGCAAGAATGAAAACATATCAAATTTCATAGAATTTCATTTAACATCTTTAGAAAAAATATAGGAACTGTTAAGTACTCACTAGAAGAAGTTGTATGGAGGAGTGTGGAAGAAAGGCGGAAATCCTCCAATATAGGACTCCTTGCACACTTGAGCTTGAAGTGGTCGGTTTGGATTTTGCCTCCTTATTATTGAACCGCTGTAAATAAGTTTAAGAAAGCAGTCTACAATTGTACACACAAACCAAAACAGTTTATCGTTAGTAGCGAATTCAAACACAAACGTTACTATAATATAATAATAATTCATTTCAAGTTTCAAAATGTTGTTATATAGATTCACATATTGTTAGGAAAACTTATACCATAAGTGCTTGTAGGTATATAATTTTTCTACAAGGGGCATGTAATTCCCGGCAGTGACAAGTATGGGCAATTAAACTTAACACTAATCATTTCTAGAATGCTGGTAGCGCTGTCACACACCCTGCCTTTTTTTTTTTTTTAATATTTACGGGTAAGCACAGTGCCTTGATCTCACCTGATGTTAAGTGATGATAAGGCCATTTGGTGGAAGCGCACTTCACCCGGGATCCTCAACTAGTGAGGTACTGGCTATCTTGTCTCTAGCTGCCGGAACACAACAATGCTACAAACATTGTTGTTATGGCGACATATTTAGATAAGATGGTCCCAATAGCCTGTGCCCAATGCAGTGAGGCTGCCCGTATTATTGTATACTAACTGACCCGGATATATATATAGGATATATAGCCTATGTTACTCAGCGCTAATGTAGCATTCTAATGGTGAAAGATTTTTTTAAATAGGTCCAGCAGTTTTTGAGTTTATTCGTTGCAAACATACACACATACAAAAATACAAAGGTTTCCTCTATATATAATCCTCTATATCTAATATTAGTATAGAAAAACCATCGATGCCCGCCACTGCGTACACACGCCTGCACACAGACTACCACAAACTAAAATTCCCTCAATAGACTTTGAGCTATGTGTACCTATGGCATATGGTTGAACATTAATTGAAGAAATTTGACAGTTTTGGATAGGTTGTGCAGGCGTCTGTACATTTGGGAGGCACTACAATAGCGGGGCAGCCCCATCGTCAGTAGAGGCGATCGTTATATTAGATAACGAATATATTATAACGTTATAAAGATATAACAATAACGCATAATATTAATATATTACATTTTCTGCTATTTTTCAGCACATCACCAATAAGAATCGCAATCGATCAGCGAATATTAGGTAAAAATATAATAATATTATAATATAGCATAACGTTATGCTATATTATATTAATATAGCAGATCCGTACACCTTTAATCATCAGCATTCTAAACGCATTATTAATTATATTACTTTTTAGTATACCTATATATGTACCTATGTCTAAAATGTGGTACAGTATTCTTTAAACAGTGTGAGTTTCACCTCAGAGGAACAGCATGCGAACCTACGCTATCATAATTCGCTTGTATCGCTGAGCTCTTTCCCGTTCAACAACAGTGTCGTCTTTAAGGTCAGCAGTAAGCATACTGTCTAGGTACAAACGCCTGCACATCAACCTATTCAAAACTGTGAAATTTCTTCAATAAATACTCAACCGTATGTCATACACTTAAAGTTCAAAGTATATTGAGAAAATTTGACAGTTTGTGGTGTAGTCTGATGTGCAGCGTGTGTCATCAGCAAACGATCCACCACACTCAAGGGTGATCCAATGAGCCTTATCGGCGATATATCATCTATTTTCTTAGTGCCAGCCACCAAAACGAGACACACTTATTTACATTGAATATTTTATGCTAATATATTATATATAACCCATGTTTTAATGCGTAAGTTTCGCACAAGTGTAACAATTCCCTAAGACCACATTCTATAGTGATCGTTATCACACCTAACCAATGAATGATTTATCCACGCTCCATCATATCCAACGGTCGTCGGTTGTACTGCGGAGAACTTGTCTGCCATAAAAAGCAGATTGTTATCAACAAACCAAGGAAACTGTAATCAAAATAGAAACAATTACACTTTTGCTACTCTTGACAATAAAACAAGAAAAACCATATTCTTCTATACCTCTAGATTTCTCAATATATCCACATTTCGTAATTTAGGTTCATAACTTTTTAAATTGAAGTCTCTGGAATATAAAGCAAGATAACTTTTATTATTTGAAATTGAAGCCTACCCATCTTATCATAACGTTCTATCAATCTCTTTAAAATTAGATTTGAACAATTATACAGCAATTGAAACAGAAAAATAGAAAATACCTGCAATACGTGAATGGTAGCCGCGCGTCGGACACAGAGTGATAAACATATATCGCCGTCATTGACGCCATAGTGCAGCAAGTGATAGCCCTCACTATAGCGTGTATACATATAGCTAAGCCTAGACCTGTGAAGTACCAACATAAAGTTATTATTAAAACTAAAACGTGAAGCAAAAAGTATCAGCAATAATTATCAAAAGTGAGGAGGTAGTCGGAAAAATAGTGTCACGGTGGATGAAGACAGCCGCAGAAACGGAGGCACAACATCGCGACAGCAGTCAGCTCGCGACCACGGCCAGTGCAACTCTGTCAAAACGTCATCGGGTATCGTTAAAAAACTTTATTTAAATGTAACGCGAAATTTTAAAAGAATAAGTGTTTTTAAATTGTCAGCAGTTTTTGTAATTTCATTACTTTTACCTGATGTAAATTTGTTAACTTAGCTTTTTCATTTTTTGTTTTTTTTTACATGTTGTGGTTGTCTTCTATAAGTATGTTTTGTGTTTATTTGTAATGGAAAGTGTCCTGCTATGATAGGACATTTTCCAATATTTTTGACGCTGTAAGGGAGAAAAGAGCTAGACACTTGATGAGTTTCTTGCCGGTTCTTCTCAGTACAAGATCTCCCGCCCAGAGTAGACTTACGAACCGATGGCATAGTGACATTCACAAGAGCTATTTGTAGCCTAAACTGAATAAAGGATTTTGAATTGAATTTGAATTACCATTATACGACCACTATATCACTGTTTGGTGATAAAATGCCTTGGCTTGCCTTTGCTACTTGGGTAGCACTACCCAGAATTATAAAAGTGGCAGCTCTAATTAGTTGATGAATAATTTTTATCAGAAAATTAGGTACCAGGGAGCTAAATATCAGTTTTACTCAGCATTCGATCATGGTAACGAAAACATTAATTTGTATGGCAATATTGCAACTTACCACGTTTGCCACCAGGAGGCGTTGCTTGAAGGCCAAGAAATTCTCATTTTTGTTATCGTTTATCGAAGAGCGAAACATACATGCACTCTAACTCCATTATTATACAACACAATTGTTTTGATGTAACGATGATATAACAGATGTAAAAAAATAGAATAACTACGCAATGTGTTATCTTAGACCTTAGGCGGTTCTCAGATTGCTCTGCGCCACGAGACCGTGCGCAGGTCGCCGGAGCCGCTCTCATGCGCCACCCAAGCAATCTTCTCTTCTTTTCTCTAACGAGGAGAAGCGTTGTCATTGTATTGTACTGAGCGTATTTTATAATACCTGGCTCGGCAAATAACTTCACTCCACCTGATGTTAAGTGGAAACGGAGTCCAGAACGCGAAGATAACTAGTGCAGCGTGAAAACAACGCAGCATCAGGTTACCCTCAACCTGCCGGCTCACAAGGTGCCCCTTCACGCGTCGTTCGAAGGACCCCATGTCATAGGAAGGAGGGAAAACGTGTGCTGGTAGACTATTCCATTTTTTGGAATTGCAATAAAGAAACGAGTCACCAAATTTGTGCACGATGGAATGTTCGAGACAGTACAGCAGTGACTCCGGAGAGCAGCACGCGTACACTTATGAAGGAAGAGAGAAGGTGGGATGACGTTAAAGAGTTCTTCAGAGCACTCGCTGTAATATAAGCGGTGAAGACGCTGTGTGACGCTATATCTCTACGCAATTGCAGGAGTTCAAGAGTATTAGTGACCTCTGCATTGCAAGTAATGCGTATAGCGAGACGCTGCAATCTGTCCAAAGCATCGAGAAGGTACTTTGCGGAACCGTCCCAGAAGTGCGAACAATACTCCACGCAAGACCGCACCTTGTACAAAAGGCAGACACAACCGATCAGGCGTGAAGAATCGCCGAAGTCTTTTCAGAACACTGAGTTTACGTGATCGTGACCTAAACAAACTGAGATACTTCGGTTCAACGTTTAAAAACGTAGTCCCGCGCATTGTCGCCTGGTGCGGAGCGTGTGAAAACCGTCTTAGGCGCGGGACACACAGAAAAGTCGTAAGGCGCGGGGCACGGACGGGGCGCACGCAGACGGGGCGCCGCCGTCGCGACTTTTTAAAACATATAGAAAAGACTAGCACGGACGTGATGCTGGGCGTCGCGAGAGATGAGGGTTTTTTCCGATATATCGATACATCGATAAAAAATAACCAATATCGAAATAAAGATTGAAAAAAATAATGTTTGTTTTGTTGTGCTGAATTCCATTAATCTAATCTGTGGTAGGTAGTGAGTGCGTAACTGTCACAGTCAGTGCGTTGCTTCAATCAAGACGTGTCATGTGTGCTGCGTATACGCAACGGCCATTTGGTACTTTGATCTAAAATAGTTATTTCTTTAAGAGTAAGAGTGTTGTGTGTGGTGTGTTTGCTTTTTTTATTTGAAATTCGTGCTTCTCGAATCGCGACTTTAAAAAAAGCAGGAAGTTCTCCTTTTTCTAAAGTCACGTCGCTGCTCAGCGAGTCGCGACTGCATACAAACACATGTTAGTTTTATATAAAATTTTCGTGTCACAACTTAGTTGCCATACTCCTCCGAAACGGCTCGATCGATTTTTATGAAACTTTATATGTATATTCGGTAGGTAGGACAATCGGTCGTAATCTATTTTTATACGGGCTTTTAAACCACCACGCAGGCCCAGTGCAAATTGGTGGTTGTTAACGACTGCTAATACAAACGGGACCAACGGCTTTAGGTACGTGCCTTCCGAAGCACGGAGGAGCTCGAGATGATACACTTTTGGTCACCTATCCGATGACCGGCCTTTGCGAAAGTTGCTTAACCTCAGCACTCGCAGACCGGGCGCGTTAAGCCAGTCCAGCACTTTACAAACTAATACATAACATAATAAGGTAATATGAGAGCAGCATACCATCAAACATGGGTATCATGCGAAATGCGCGGCCTGGTCCGCTGATGCTCCACTGTCCCAAGTAAACCTCGAAGTGACGCAGCGGGTTCGCGAGCAACACTACCGCCAATGCCAGGAACATTATGAAAATAACTGCAAAAACAACAATACCGTTGTTATCTAATCACGGCAGTCAAGCAAAGAAAAAAAGCAAGTCTGTTAATTTTCTTTAATGATCCCGAGTTGTTTAACCAGCATACAGCTTGCCTGGAGGACGGCCATTACAGCCCATAGAGGTAACGACACCATGGGTGCCAACTACGTATGCATTGACGACCCAAAATCTTCACTTTCATTAGCTGATTTGCCCTGTAATTTCACTGGATCTAGCTCAAACTGGAACACATCAATGCAAGTTAATTTTAATGTTGGCGTTAATGTTGTTTGGCGGCTAAAAAAATTATCAGCGTGGTCACCATCCTGTCGGATTCTGAATTCTATCGCCAAGCGTTATAGTTCCTCTGAAAATCTTGAGTACTGTACGTATCGTCCAGCTCGTCCTGAAAAAAGCTGCAACGTATGCTGAGCAGAGTCCTATTTATCACGTGTTTTAGTGAGTATACCCTCATAGCATCAGGGGGGAGGGGGAGAGGGGTCCACATATCCGCAGCGTTTATTAGTAAAAAGACTTTTTCGTCGAGGCAATAGTATTAGGATAGTTAAATAAATACAAAAAAAAATTGGTTGTCTGTAAAGTCGGTTTACTGACTATAGTTGAACGTGACAACGTCTTAAGAAGGTGTCGGGAGGTGTTGGGGGTGTCGGGGGGTGTTGGGGGTACGTACCGCGGTGGCGATGCCGGCCACGGGCTTGCACAGCAGCCTGCAGCAGCCCGTCGAACAGGTAGGCGGGAGGAGTTGGGGGTGTTGGGGGTGTTGGGGGGTGTTGGGGGTACGTACCGCGGTGGCGATGCCGGCCACGGGCTTGCACAGCAGCCTGCAGCAGCTCGTCGAACAGGTAGGCGGGAGGAGTTGGGGGTGTCGGGAGGTGTTGGGGGTGTCGGGGGGTGTTGGGGGTACGTACCGCGGTGGCGATGCCGGCCACGGGCTTGCACAGCAGCCTGCAGCAGCCCGTCGAACAGGTAGGCGGGAGGAGTTGGGGGTGTCGGGAGGTGTTGGGGGTATCGGGGGTACGTACCGCGGTGGCGATGCCGGCCACGGGCTTGCACAGCAGCAGCAGCCCATCGAACAGGTAGGCGGGAGGAGTTGGTGGTGTCGGGAGGTGTTGGGGGTGTCGGGGGGTGTTGGGGGTAAGTACCGCGGTGGCGATGCCGGCCACGGGCTTGCACAGCAGCAGCAGCCCGTCGAACAGGTAGGCGGGAGGAGTTGGTGGTGTCGGGAGGTGTTGGGGGTGTCGGGGGGTGTTGGGGGTAAGTACCGCGGTGGCGATGCCGGACACGGGCTTGCACAGCAGCACGGCTAAATTTCTACTCAGCCGATTGTGCTTCTTTGTCGCTCGTTCCGCGCTCTCGCTTGCACTTAAAGCCTTACATGGAACGCCGAAATTTTTCGTGCGTGCAGCCGGCTCTATCGAATTATAAGACGTTGTCACGTCAAAAGTTCGGTGACGCTTAAAATGCCATCTGCGGCAGTCAGCAAACAAAAAATGTTTTGACTTTGACTTTTGTGCACAAAACTAAGTAAAAATAAGACTCACAGAAGCCCCCGCTGACGGCGGAGGCGGAGATCCGGCAGTGCATGGTGAGCAGCGAGCCCAGCACGAAGGCTTTGATTCGCAGCCGCCGGCGGCCCGACGTGCGGCGCGACGGCCGGCCCGCGCCCATGCCTGCGTCCATGCCCGGCACGTGGTCCGTCGACCACACCACCGACCACTGGCTCTGTAATGGCCCCCATTCACGCAATCAGGCACTCCACTGCATCATCATCATTATCAGCCCCTCTCGACCCACAGCCGGGAATAGGCCTCTCTTTGTTTATGCTATTCGCCTCGATCCTGCGCTTGTCTGGGCCACGTTCAACCCACGGTCTTGGTTATATCGTCGACCCATCTCGCCGGCGGATGTCCACTTTTTCTGTATCCGTCTCTTGGCCACCACTCACTCAGCTTTCAGGTCCACCTGTCCTCACTTCGTCTGGCCAAGTGTCCTGCCCAACTCCTCAACATCGAAATCCAATCCATCACTCCAAATTTATTCATATTGGCCAATAATCAAGGGCACAGCACTCCATCGTTCCAAATTTGATTAAATAACTACTTGGCTTGCGAGGCATCGCTCCGACCGTTGGATTTCTAAACATTCCATGATCCATTAGATTGGAGTGAATCCATTCATTTGGAGTGATGGAGTGGCTCGAAAGTATGCCCGTGAATGGCCTTAAGGCGAAGGGTAAGGCACACTGGCGCCACCAATTGATAATTTGACAATTACTAACGGACCGGATCTTTTTTAAACATTGCGTACCGTCGAATAACAGGAAAGCATCCATAGTATTATTGTGCACTACTTTTTGTTGCGTGGTTTATTCACAAAACGGGCTATCGCATTTATTCACAAACAATGGCCACTTCTGGTGTTAGCGAATGAATACAAAAACAAACCTAAAAGTAGTGCACAATTATTAAATAATAGATGTTTGCCTAGTGTCGGAAGGTCCGCAATGTTTGAAAAAATATCCAGTTTAGCAGTTATCAAATTAAATCCATTAGCGGCGCTAGTGTGCCTTCACCTTAACACGACTCCGCTACGGTCATTTACATACGAAGATGAAGTTGCGGCGTGCATCAATGCGACACGTTTATCGCAAGGAGTTGTATTAACCAGACAGGCACCAATGCGGCATCACGTCGCGTCGTTCTAATGTACGTTCCTATGGTAGCCGCATGTCGCTCAGACATCCGTTATCGTGGGTGAATCGCCTAACATGGCAACGAGCGCACGCACTCTCAACGCGACTAGGACCGTAGCCACACACGGCACGGAATTTCCGCACTAGCTTTGTCAATAGCATGGTTGTTGTTTAGCACGGACCGTAATAACAACGACGACAACAACAACAACCGAACAGTTATGTTGTCGGTCTACTTTGTTGTAGCTCAGCAACTCATAAATCAATCAATAGCTCAGATGGCTGGCTAACTGAACGCGCAATCTCCCCTACGACTAAAACACGTACAACCTGAGTCGAGGTCCTAGTCTTTACACGTCTGCGTGTTTCCGCTCCTGTTTCCTGACATCATCATCATCGTAGCCAAAAGACGTCCACTGCTGGACAAAGACCTCCACCAAGGATCTCCGAAACGCCCAGTTTTATGCTGCTCGCATCCAGCGGCTTCCCGCTACCGTCACTAGATCGCTGGTCCACCTTGTTTTCTGACACACTTGGAGAATCTAAGGCACTCTGAAACGTTCGTCTGGTTGAACGCGGAACAAGTGATACGGCCCGGCCGGGGCGTCACGAACGCAAAACGTAATTACACGCGCGCATTTTACGAAATTGCTAAGAATTGATTGATGGACCTTGAAATGGTTAACAAACTGTATTGGTTTATTTTATAAGTGAATTGGTTACGAGGTAAGCATACTTAATAAGAATTAATTATACTTACAACATTTCTGTTTTCAAAAGTAAGAATTGTTTCCGTAGAATTTGTTTTATTTGCCTTTGTTGCCATTTTGTTATTATATCGTTGAACCTAAATTTATAATAAATTAATTTGTAGTTGCACTAATATTCTACCAGTTAAAATTTTGACGTTCTTTATCAGCTTTCAGATAAGTCAAGAAATGACACAAACCTATCATAGACAGGCATTAATTATTGTAATTTTTGCAAACACATGGTATAAAAAAAAACTACTTTCTACTACAGACCTTGAAATGGAACACTTTTTTTTGTTTGGAGATTGCTGATTGCCTCAGACGGCATTTTCAGCTTCACCGGGCTTGTTTGGGGGCGGCGAGAAACTTAAAGGGTTCCTCAACCCGTGTGAAACGAATCACCTTCGGAGGTTTTCTAGAGGGAACGGCATCGCGCACGGACTTTGGAACCCCTTTCCAGAGGAATCCTATTCGATGTATCCTACATTATAAATTGGTATAGCTTTGTATACCAAAACAGTTATTTTGGCTTCTTACACCATCATCAGCCTCTCTTTGCTTATGCCATTCGCCTCGATCCTGCGCTAGTCGTCTTGGTTATATCGTCAACCCAGCTAAACTATACCAAAACGGTTATTTAGGCTTCTTACACCATCATCAGCCTCTCATTGCACGTCCCGTTCCTGTATCCGCCTCTCGGCCACCACTCTGCCAGTGTTTCGATCCACCGGTCGTCGCTTCTTACATAAAAAAGGAAAATATAATGATAAATCTTTTTGGGAGTACGTATTTGATGAAGAAATAAAAACGCATAACTTAAAAAAAAGGATATATTTAATTATACTTACAATTAGACAGTCCGTCACAACTAACTACCAATGTAAAACGGGTGCACGGAGAATAGTTGAATATGTTATCCAGACAAGTTTTTACTTTACAAGGCATTTTTAAGTAAAACAGAATTGGTAAATTATATCATACTTCCCGTTTAGATATATACAAATTACAAACAAAAAAGCGCGATAATAACTTTACAGCTAAATGAGAAAAAGTTTGCACCACCGCCATAATTTGAAAAACAACTATTGTATTACAACAATTTAAAAAAATACAAAAAATCGCTTTATGTGGAAGTCTAGATAAATTGATAAATCGACATTTTATTGGACATTCATTTCTATTTTCAAGCAAGGTTCTAACGAAGTTCGTGCAAGTATCCATAATAGTCTGTCTGTTATCTAGCTCGCTCGCTTGGGATTTCAGTTGTGGTTAATAAACAGAAGCGACGTATAGTGAAGTACGTTGCCGCATTAGTAAACAAAGGAACTTTACAACACCAATTGAGTGTTTATTAACCACTCCTAAGTTATAGAAATTAAATGTACCAAATAAAATAAAAAAATAGTCACAAAAAAACAGGTTCACTGTCCCGAAAATATAACAATTGTTATATCCTATCTGGTAACATTAGTACTATTTTTTTGAGAGTTTGCTGATGGCCTTAGTCTTTCTTTTTTTAGCGTCACCGGCCTTTGTGCACTATTTATGTTCCTATTAACGCTTTGACTAGTACAGAGCGATATATTTTCATTGGTTTTCAATGTTATTGTAATTAGATAAGGTTCATTTTCGTGGTGGCATGGCAATAGCCAACAGCTATAGGGTTCAAGGGAGAGGCGTGTTCACACCATAAGACACTTTTGCATAAACCGCGCCTCACTCTTACATACATAAGGCGGTGGGCATATTCTAATTATTCGTGAGTTAACCTTTTGGCCGGCACAACATAAATGTGTCGCCGTACCCTGTACCCCAATCATTTAATTCAGAGTAAAAACTTGAAACAAGAATAACAACCTTTATTTTGTACAACATAAGAGTTATAATCCACACCGAAGTGGCGGCGGTCGGCAGTTTCACTGTCAAACAATTTAAAACTTTATCTGAATAAGATAACGCATAGTATCGTTTGAAAGAGTCAGGTTGGACGCGCGGCCGCTCAAGTCGACAAGCGGCCTATCAAAGCGATGGCGGGCTATTGCTTTTAAGCGATAATTTGCGTTATCTATCTATACTATTAATAAGGAGGTAAAGTTTGTGACTTTGTTTGTTTGTGAAGCATAATCTATACTGGTCCAATTCCAAAAATACTGTCACTGATTAAACAGTAACCAGTATAGCTAACTATAAAGGAACGGCTTCGCAGTATACTAAATTGACGTCACACCTTACAGTGCTCGCTCGCAGTGTATATCGGAACATACCCCAAATGAAAGCATGAATTTCTATAACCTAAAAATTCATTTAAAAAAAAACACTCAATTGATGGAGCGAAATAGTGACGTCATAGTTTGCCATTCGCCTACAATTTCTATAAAAAAAATTGTTTTTGACAGTTCCTAAAGAGTAACTCTATTGACTAACCAGTAATCTACCTAATTGTTTGACAGTTAAACTTTTTCCAAGTGTCGTCGACCATTGCCGTTTCTAGTGTAGAGCACGCTTGTTGATCATAGTCGAGTGTGCCGGTGAATAGGTTGATATATAGTGGGTAGCATCGCTCAGGGCGGCGGCGGCGCGGGCGGCTGCGGCGCGTCCTGCGGCAGCGTGAAGTTGGCCAGCAGGTCGCGCACGGCCGGCCACAGCGTGCACTCCGCGTGCGACTGGTTGAACTCGTTGAACCTGTCCACATTACGGGTTATTAACCACGATCAAATAAGGAAGACATACAGAAGACAACAACCATAGTTCATTTTTAGAACAATTTAAAATAAACGCACACACAATTTTACGATACGATCAAAACACAGCACAACACAAAGTGAGTAAAAGTAAAGTGCACTTCACCCGGACCTTCAACTACTTAGGAGCTGGCCATCTTATCTCTAATTGTCAGAACACAGCAATGCTACTTACGTTGTGTTATGACGATATATATTTAGATAAGATGGTGGTAGCTAACCAGGCTGTCTCAAAAAAAGCCCTACCCTACAACCAACCAAACCAATAGACCACAGGGATGATTAAACATTTAATTAAATTTCTGAAAAGCTGAAGTAAAATTATGATGCCCTCTGCGCATTCATTTAAAATAGATTTAAAAATTACTTACGTACAGACATCCACCTATCCAAAACTGTCAAATTTCTTCAATACATTTTCAACCATATGCTTCAAGCATAAAGTTCAAAGGTTATTGAAGAAATTTTACAGTTTGTGGTAGGTGCAGTACAGTCGCCATCAGATATATCGGAGCGGCCAAGGTGTCCATATATTTCTGAGCAAGACTAAATTTCTATAAATTCTGCACTCTCCAAATGCCATTTATATCGCAACTACTGCAATGCCATAAACATCTGAGCATGCTGTTTTTCAATAATTTCTTTGCATACGTCCAGTCGAAAATATCTGATCGAACAAAATACCAAACGTATCTAAGCAACAAAGGCGTTCACAAATATATGTTCATTTAAGCAAAATATAGCTTAAGATTTAGCATTAAGGTTACATTTTCAATACGTTCTTGTCTACATCTTGGTCTTTCTTAAGAATATGATGCGATATTTGTCATATTAGTGTAGCAATTCACAAAACATATTTAATACCGAGTGCCAGTGTCAGGTATAAAATGGACCCTTGAAGCGTTACAGTTATCTATACGTTGGATGTCAAGTTCACTGGTTAGCAATTAAAGATGTTAAAAGTAGACATTTCGAATAGCCCGCCGAAACAAGTAAGTAGTGTGTGAATTTCGTATTTCAAATTTTGACAATTCACGAGAAGAGTAACGTAATGTCAAACGATATATTTGTCCCTTTTCAAAAGTCGTGTAATTTTGGCATTTAACAGCGGGAGAATAAGCGAAATGTCAGTTATTCAGAATGCTTGGTTGTTGTCAAATTATTGAAAAACAGCATGCTCAGATGTTTATGGCATTGCAGTAGTTGCGATATAAATGGCATTTGGATAGTGCAGAATTTATAGAAATTTAGTCTTGCTCAGAAATATTTGGACACCTTGGCCGCTCCGATATATCTGATGGCGACTGTACGTATTAAGCTAGTAGCGACTGTTCGAAAAAGACTGTATGGCCAAATGGCCAGTGGTTGAAGTGACAAGTGACGTGTCATGTGTGAAAAATAAATGGCGGTGGGGTGTTAATATTAACTCTAATAACTTGAGATTATTAACCTCTGGCGAGAGGGCGTTGTACATATTTTGGTTAGATTTGGAATATATAATATCCTTACGAGGACAAGCATATCAAAGTTTTGTGCGAATGTAAAAACATGGATGGCTCCTTAAGAGCAAGTGAACACGCGGTGTAAACGCGCCGAAGCGTGAATCCGAAATACGATCGGCATCGGCGCCCTTATGACGCTTGCCGATCTTGCGTGCCGATTGGAGGCACCGATGGTCTTGCGTGCCGATTGGAGGCACCGATCGCCTTCCGGGTGTTTGATCACAACGGATGGTGGTTGGCTCACGAACCTCTTCTTTCCTTGATCCTTCCTTGCCGCCATCGCCTCTTCTGTCCCTTTAGCTAACACATCGCGGAGAAGCAGTCCGTTAAGGATACTCGGTGAGTTATTTGTTTGATTAAGTGTGCGGCCCTTTTAGCCACTCGGAGGAGCGGCCAGCTAGGGAACAGGCTAGTCAGAAAAGTCTATTTCGGTGTATCACCTGAATAGACGGGTACTTCCATATTGACAGCTTGGCCGGTCACGGCGCTATGGGCCCCGCCGAACTTTGACCGAACATCCAGTTGGTGGAATATCTAACAACGACATTGTGGGATTACATGGTATTTGACGTGCTGTGTTTTAATGGTTCTGTAAATCGTGTGTGTCAAAAAAAGTATATCTTTCTTTCTTAAACTTCTACTTTCGGCCTTATCATCACTTATCATCAGGTGAGATGAAGGCAATAATAAAACGAATCATTTCAACATTCCCGGCAAGAAGTCTTTAAGTTTAGTGATTGTGTACTGACCGCTTGAGGTGCAGGCTGACGGCGATGAGGTGCGGCTGCGAGTCGCGCTTGTCGGCCAGCTGCGTCACGTTGGACTGCATGTCGTACACCAGCGGCAGCACTAGTTGCGTGTCGCCGCGCGTCAAGCAGATCTGCACAAGCACAATGGGTTTGGTTAATTATTTCAGTAAACCTCGAGTTCCTATTACTAACTAAAAGAGAAATTATGGAACCAGAATATACCAGGGGGTCGACCGCCTAACTCTCTCGCTTTTGATCGCTTTGAAGGCGAGGCGAGGAGGAGGCGTCATCTTGTCATTTCAAAAAAATATGAAAGCAATATCGAAAGGCTTATAGCTTTCGATATTATTCGATATTATATTAGAAAGCGAGGCGAGGGCCTCCCCTTCAAAGCGATCGAAAACGGTTGGGAGGCTGATGTAAAGGACATTGCCAAGGTTTGGAGCAAGTGCTGCCTAGGAATGTGAGTTGGTCCAGTGGTACTGTAGCATTAACATGAACTATAAAAAAATATTTAAAAAAAATTGGCCCCAGGAAAAATAAATAAATTCCAGTATTTGTGATAATGAATTATCTTTTATTAAACAAGGTTTTGAGATTTTTTTTCTCAAAAATGTATTTCAGTTACTATAACATGGTACCGTATCACGCCGAACGAAGACAAAAACCTGTTCTTTTGTATATCTGTCTCGCTCGATCCTTCGCGATCGTATACCTGCGCTTGCGGTGATAAGCGTCCCTTTGTTTTTGCAGACAGTCCTCTGGTTAAATAATAATTAAAATTAAAATTAATTATAATTTAACGCAAAATAAGTGTTTAATAGTTGATTTTGTACATTTGTTGCTATTAAGTTCATTTTTTCCAATAGAAATATTTAAAACAAGATACTGTGAACAAAATGCACTATGTGAGCATTCTAGGCAGCACTTGGTCCAACTTCCATACAAAATTAGGCAATCTCCTTTGTTAATTTATATTTTTTATTTTGTTTTTTTTACATGTTGTGGTTGTTTTCTATATTTTTTGTTTATTTGTAATGGAAAGTCTCCTGCATTTTCTGAGTTTCTTGCCGGTTCTTCTCAGTACAAGATCTCCCGCCCGGAGTAGACTTACGAACCGATGGCATAGTGACATTCACAAGAGCTACTTGTAGCCTAAACTGAATAAATGATTATGAATTTTGAATTTACATAGTAAAACGTGACTATTCGATATTAAGGTTATATGTGAAGGTGCTTTATAAGCATATTTGAATTCATCAGTCGAAAAATCGACACCCAAGTGATCGCTCTTATCGGTCCTGTGCCCTAAGTATATTTAGGAAAGAAATAAATTTAGATTTGGAAGATAAATGTCTATTTCGTTTATGACAGAAAAAAGTCCTTAT
>OY720025.1:8836568-8889222 GCA_963082485.1 Eudonia mercurella
GGTGATTTATTTAGAGGTTGATAAAATTCATCTATCATATTAATAACAACTGACATCTACCTTTAAATTACGAACGTCACTAGGCAGAGATGCTGTGGTAAGTCTCTGGCGCACGACATGGGCGAGTGCACGTAACGTGGAGCGACGCTCAGTGGGCGTCAAAGATGGAGGTGGAACCAGACGCTCACGGATTACCGCAGGCAGGCGACTGTATGTGCCTAGCGTCAATACTTCCACTGCTGCAGCCATATGGAAGGTTGGCAAACTGCAAATGAAATAAGGTTAATTTATTAAGTTGTAATAAGGTAAATTTAGGGACAATAAATTTTTATAAACTTAAAAATTTATGGTCTCTACCTTAGACTTAATTCTATATCAACATAAATATATAACCACTCCTCCCTGTGTTTAAGACTTTTCATGATTGTATTAACATTCAATACAGTCAATACAAATAACAGCTATGCTTAATCAGTTAAGATTAAATCTATTTACTAACCGAGCATGTACAAGTGTTTCCCTTGCAACTCTAGCTAAAACATCAGCTGTCTCAACAAAGATCAAAGCTTGTTTGTCCAAAAACGCCATAATGTGAGCTGAACGGTCCACTTTAGTAGCACTGCTTGCCCATTTCACAAGGGCCAACAGACGAACGAATAGTTGACGAGTTCGTGCACTGAATTTGTATATTTCAATTTTACGCTCCATATCTGTTTTACGAGGCAGTCTGTAATATAAATGTAATTATAAGTGTTTTGAAAATTTGTACTATACAAATATGTCCTTACAATGGGGAAATATACTTACAACTCTGCCAACACCGTAAGTTCATCATAAGTTCTTTGCACGATGAAATCTATCAGCAAAGCTAGAGAAATGGAACCACCTCGAGCTCCTCCACCTTCGGCCCCCTGATTACACCCTTCTATAGCAACAGGAACCATCGTGATGGAATGTAGATTATCCCTTGATATGTTGGCACACACGTTATTTTAATTAATTACATTGCTTTATTATTTCAAATATTTTGAAAATACATAGTGAAAATGTGTAAGGCACTCTATACACTTTCTTTAGGCTCTTTTTTTCTTTAGGCTATGCACTAACTAAACTAAATTTTTGTCTTTTTGACAATTCATTAATTTTGTCAATGTCAACTCGTCAAGTCAAGTCAACGCCATAAATATATTGTTTCTCAATCGTGTAGGCCAGCAAATAGATCTAGCCCATACAGCCAGATTTTGTATATTTTCGTCGTATAAATGGGGATGAGTTATCGATCGCGTTCCTTGCCAAGATGTGTGGGACTTCTTTTTTAGTATGCTAATAATAATAATAATTTAAATTATTTCATAATAAATACGGCAAAATACAAATAATTGTACTATTAATTATATTACAAACGAACGTTTAAAACCACTTTCCGCCAATTACAATTATCAAAAAGTTAGACAATATTGTAAATATAGCCCGATAGAATAATTATTTTGCTAGCATGTGATAGAAAATGTTTACTGGCGAGCATCCGTATGTTTTTGACAGTGACATTGAGTTAAAGTTTGACAATTTTCGTCTCGCCAAATTATAGTTTTGGGTTTTCGGATAATATTGTAATAAAGTTTTACATTTCTTAGAATTATTTAAAATAGATATAATGTTTATTTTATTAATTTTCTATTCACTTATTTAATGAATTGCAGTATCTGTACCTAAACTACAGTTTTATAAATTATTTATTTTACTACTTTCAGCCTGCTTGTTAAGTAGTAAATGAACAATTATTTAAAAGTGATAACATCATTGTACTTGAGATCAGTATCTGTCAAGAGCTTGTGCAAGCCAAGTGTAACTTATCGTACTTATCAAGTGGTAAGAATGGGCTTGTTGACGGAAGGGAGCCCTCTATCCTGGGAGGAAACCAAGGCACTGGCGGAGCATGTGCGGCAACACGGCGTCGAACAGTTTATAAATCTTTACAGCAAGTTGCGAGATCGCACTGGCGATGTTCTCAAATGGGGTGATGAGGTAAATTTTATAAATTTAAGGAAACTCTAAAATATTAATTTTATATTACTTTTATCAAAATCCACTACTATAAAAGCTCTGAATTTTTTTGTAAAGCATCTACTAAAGAATTCTCACACTTTAATACTATGTAGCTTAAGTAAAGTTCTATTTGGGCATATAATGAATTTTTATTTTTACATTTTTACTTTTGTGTGGCTTGCTCCGCTTGAACTAAAATAATTATGCTTTTATAACATAAAAAGTAACCTACCTCCAACTATCTTTGTGCAAATTACATTTATCCATTAAACTGTTTTAACATGAAAATAGGACACAGACATTTAGCTTTTTATGTTCATGAAAACTTATAGCAAAAATAACAAAAAAATCTTATTCTAAAAAATTTCTAAAAACAATAACGTAAAGTCTAATATGAAGTAGTGAGCTAGTTGGTACTGATATGTTATACAATAGTATGTCCTGATTGTCTTAATGTTGATGAATGTAATTATAACATATATGCATTTACAATATTTTTAGTTTCTGTACAAGTACAAGAAATATGCTGTTGTTTCAGTTTTTAATAAAACTTTATGTTTTAGGTAGAGTATATCATAGTGAAGTTTGATGATGAAAACGAAAGGGCCACCGTCAGTCTTAGAGCAGATGAGCTACTTCCCAAACTACAGGAGCAAGAACTAGCCAACCCACAAAGTAAGTTGAAATTTTGTTATATTACAAAATATACAAACAGCCGACCACATTGACAGTCCTCTGTGCAGAGCGTGCATGGAGGTGGAGGAGACGGTGGCGCATGTGCTCCTTGAGTGCACCGGCGTCACTCAGATCCGCAGAGAAACTCTCGGTACACCGGGATCACTCACGGATGTCCTGGGAAGACTAGGAAGACTGATCTGCTTCTGGAGGGAGGTGGGCTGGCTGAAATAACCGGCCGCCATGGCTCACGTACAATGGTCCACTTTAAGGACTAAGTGCGGAAACTGTCACCAATAACATAGAACATAGAACATATACAACAGCCATTAAAACAATAAACTATATTAATAGTCAATAGTCACAGTTTTTATTAGTGTAGCAGATTTAATAATTTATTGTTGAGTGTTAAAGTGCTTAGAGCTCTAATACATAAAATATAATACCTTTAGGAGAAACAAATGGTTTCTAAAATCAAATTTTTATCATTAAAAATATTTTTTTAAGTTTATCAAATCATTTCATTTATACAGTTGATCACGTTTATTTCATAAATAATATTATTATTTTTATTTTATATTGCATTTATATGTTGTATTATATTATGTTTGTATTGCCTATGATTTGCTATTAAAGCATAGAGTTCAAATTGGTGTGGCTCAATAACTAATACCTTGAGAGTGACTTGCATTTTTCTGTACTCTATATTTAGTGTTTAGTAATAATACTACTTGTACTTAGACTCAAGGTTGTTCTGAAATCAGAATGTTTATTCTTGCATTAATCACTCAAAGTAATAATATATACTACTGATAATGTAAATTATATATTAACATGAAGTGATAAGCTCAGTTACACAAGTAAGGTATTCATATGCCTCCATAAGACCTAACAAGATATTTAATAGGCTGATAGACATATAGTAAATTGGTTGTTAGACTCCCAGCTCATGGTATATATGCCTAGTTTTAATGAATATGTTCTTAGGTTAAATGTACATTTGTGTATATCTATACTAATATTATAAAGAGGAAAGCTTTGTATTTTTGTATGTATGTTTGCAACGAATAAACTCAAAAACTACTGAACCAATTTAAAAAAATCTTTCACAATTAGAATGATACATTAGCGCTGAGTAAACATAGGCTACATCTTTATATATAGAAATCTATGTGTGTATATGTTATTAAACTCCTTCTAAACGGCTGGACTGATTTGGATGAAATTTTCTGTGTGTGTTCAAGTGGATTCGAGAATGGTTTAGATTTACAATTGGACCCGGTTGGTAGCGCTGCTATAGGGGACCATCATGAGATACGGGTGTTCTTAAGCGGACAAATGATTTGTTTGTTGTTGTTGTCATGGAAACTTTCAAAGCGGTACGAAGGCCGTCGGTCAGCTAGTTAAAATATAAAAAAGAAATGCGGTACGAAGTCCGCTGGGTCAGCTAGTATATTAAAAAAAAAAAACTTTTAACTTTATTACCCAAGCCATCATCATCATCATCAGCCTACACTAGTCCACCTAACTAACAGCTCGACTGCAGGACTATGGACCTGATACCACTGAGCAAGATTCACTATATAGGACTTTGTTATTCTATGGGTTAAATTAATGTAACTTTATTAGTACCTTATTGATAACTCTCTTCCTTCCGATCTGTTTCCTCACAACCAACCTGGACCTTTTCAAGGCGTGAGTGAACAAGCATTTTCTAGGAAGTATGCTAGGCCACATCATCACTTACCATCAGGTATGATTGCGTTCAAGTACTTGCCTAAAATGAATTTGAAAAAACAAAACATCTATCATATGGGACAAAATAGGTCAAATACCGGGAGGTGTCATTGCACCCCATCACGATGTGGTTAGAAATAAGGCCGTGTTCATACTCGGTAAGCTCTACCACCATAAAGGGAGGCAAAGTAAAGTGTCTTTTAGACATGGCGGACTATTTACAAATCTTATACCCTCCCTGTCATGAACACATGTGCAGTTTTCGCCTACGCCGGCAGCTCTTTTCTATGTAACAAGGCTTAACTTCCCTGTTCCATGAGTAACATGTTATGATGTGATACATAACAATGGATTGATATATTGTTATAATTTATGAATAGAGAACTTGACGTTGCCTGTGGTACGTAGTACGCAACGTTAATCTTAACTGCGATCTTTTTCACCGTCTAATATCAAAGACTTCATGAATGACATTCTAATCCGCTTGTGGCAGCAACTAACTTTAATGTTAGATATTGTCGTACTTCAAAACAGGACTATTCCCGACGTCCGTGTCGTCTGCGGCGTTTGATGACCCCGATAATCACATCACTCGTGCAAACGCGGCTGATTCCGATTCACAACCAGATAAACCTTACATGCACACTAGCATTTGGCCAAAAACCCTACTCGTTGTCAAAGACCCAGTTCACTAACAAGTGTCATCGTCATCTGCCTGGCCCTTTTTCCCTCCCCCATGACACGGCCAACTGTGGCGTAGTCTTTAGAGGTCTCGTCATACGACTCGAACACTTCGGAGAATCTAGTAAGTTACGGCGATACGCTTGCGTAATTCCACCTCCTAGAAAAGCTCCGAGGGTTTTTGATTCGCTATTATGACTTGAGGAACAAGTATATAAAAATTAATAGTATTTTTTTTTGTTAAACTTTTTTTTACACAAGCGTTTGAAGTTGCTATCATAACATCGCCATCCGCAAATCGAGGTTAGTTTCTCTGAAAGTAAGCAAATCTCATGTTCCATGTTGAGCAAACTGAACCTGATGCCTTTCTGTCTCGTCGGTTGTTAATATAATCAATAAATAGTGAAGCGCTCATTTGATTGTAATAGCAGCCTAATACATAGAATTATCGTTGGACTTAGATTCTGATTTTGACAAAAACGACAATTTTATGAAATAACTAGCTGTGCCCTGCGGTTTCACCCGCGTTAATTAGCGACTGTTCCACTCCTATTAGTCATAGCGTGATGTAATATAGCCTATAGCCTTCCTCAATAAATGTACTATTCAACACAAAAAGAATTTTTCAATTCGAACCAGTAGTTCCTGAGATTAGCGCGTTCAAACAAACAAACTCTTCAGCTTTATAATATTAGTATAGATTAAACTCTCCTCGTGTGTCACCAGGAGGCGTTTGATTTCATTAAAGTGGTCGAATGGCAATTAAAACTCACACTAGGCGCTATGATCCTGTCTGATTTGTATTTGTCACTTGCTACGACTCTGTGAAATTCTCACAAGTCTGCCATAACAGATTTTATCGCGTTCTTTCTGCTTCTCTGCTATTGGCGCTCTCGGGTCCTCCAATATCTCTGTGCAGCAAAAATCACATTGATAAATTCCGCTCGCGTTTTTTCCCCACTTGAACACCCGTATCCCGTGATAATAATATATTCACCGGTGAGAATAAAAAATCGCCCTCCAGATCTTTGGCGGGAGTACCTACGTAGTAGTAACTATTACTTAATCTGCGGCGGGAGTGCGCACAACTTATCAAAGCTTCATTGCAGTCAGATGAATGTATAGGCACGCCCGGCGCACAGGACAAACCAAGAAACATTCATTTTTATATAATTACTAGCTGACCGGCGGACTTCGTACCACTTTGACAGTTTCCATGACAACAAAACAAACAAATCATTCGTTCGCTTAAGAACACCCGTATTCAATGATGGACCCCTACAGCAGCGCCACCTACCGGGTCCAATTGTAAATCTGAACCATTCTCGAATCCACTATAACACACACAGAAAATTTCATCCAAATCGTTCCAGCCGTTTAGAAGGAGTTCATTAACATACACACGCACAAAAGATTTTTATATATAAAATAAAGATCTAGATAATTTATTAGTTAAGATAAGGATATATTTTGCAACAACATGCCGTATTTTACCTCTACTCTTGTAACGACTTTTCACTTCGATACTATTCTAGTCTCTTTAGTTTTCCCTTCCCTAAAGGAAGTGCGCCACTCTTTCAAACTCATAAATGTTTGAATAAATGTCATAATCGCCACCTCATTTATGTCCTCACTGATGCTTAGGCTATCCCCATGGATGAGAACACCCCAGGGAGAGCGGACTATAATACGACTATTAATGCAGCCGGGACCAACGGCTTTACATGCCTTCCGAAGCACGGAGATGTCACAATTAACAATTACTAAAGTCCATTTTTAGCATTAGTTATCATGTCGGATCATTTTTGATTGGTACTGCCATGCTGCGTATGGTATTAATTTCAAGAACTCATTTAGATTAATTGTTATGCATCATTGTTCTAGGTGTAAAGTCGTTATGGCGTCCCGAATACGGAGCGTATATGGTGGAGGGAACTCCTGGCAAGCCTTATGGAGGGCTACTGGCCCATTTTAATATAGTAGAAGCCAATATGCAGTACCGAAGAGCGGAGGCGAGCACCTTGTTAAAGGACGGCGAAGTTATCATGAGCATCACCAATTTCCCCAGGTCTGTATAAGAGTACAAAAAACACTGTCATAATCTAAGTGTAAAAAAGGCTTTGAAGTCTAGTGATTAGACTCCCGGACCACCGATTTCGAATACGCAAATAGTACGTATTACACTCGGTTTGGTTGGTAGTAGAGCTTGTTTTAAGTTTGCCTGGCTAGTTACAGCTCTGTTGCCATAACTACTATTAAAGATAAGGCAGCCAATTTCTCAGCAGTTGAGGATTCCGGGCAAAGTGCCTTTGTGCCGTAGCGAAACTTATGGTAAGTTGCAGGTTAGCCTTATAAAATAATAATAGTAAAAAACATAGAAATCTTGCAATAAATGTGCAGTCATTCCAGCGAAAACGTAACATAATGACCAATTGTGAAACGGTACAAGCTGTTTACGAAATACGCAGGAACGCAGCAATTTCTCTGTATATTTTGTTGCCTCTGAATTTTTCCCGTCAATAGCCATTTTTAATAAGTAAGTATATTATTATAGATTGGGGTGTCCAAATTTCACAAGCCCCCCGTATACGCCAACACCGCAAAGTGGTGTCACAAGATCCCTCTTCTTCCCGGACAAGGCTATATTTCCTGGACACCCACGCTTCAAAACTCTCACTGCGAACATACGAGAGCGACGAGGCGAAAAAGTAGCTATCAATTTACCCAGTAAGTAATTCCAACACTTATTTTGACATGTCCATTTTGCTTCGACATCGTTATCATTGTCGGTTTTTTATGTAGGTAATGTTTTTTTGTTAAGCGTGTTATCAGCTGTGGTGACGATTGAATCATCCCGCTTTTGTTGATAGTAGGACTGTTTAATTTCCTAGTCATCCTGACGTCATGGAATGATGACGCAGCTATGCAACTACGTTTCAATTATTGAGGCATACATGATTTTTATCTAGTGTATATTAAACTTCTCGGTGGCCGATTGGCAAACTACTCGGCTTTACGTTTAGAGGTCCTGGGTTCGATTCCCAGGACGAGCAAAGTGTGTTTTGGATTTTTCGCTGTATAGCCCGGCCCCGCAACCGCCCAACTCTCTCGCTTTCAATCGCTTTGAAAGCGTAGCCCTCGCCTCGCCTTCTAATATAATATCGAATAATATCGAAAGCATAGCCTATAGCTTTCGATATTGCTTTCATATTGCTTTCGAAATGACAAAATGATGCCTCCTCCTCGCCTCGCCTTCAAAGCGATCGAAAGCGAGAGAGTAAGGCGGTCGGCCCCCTGGTTTTAATCACCAACCCGCAGTGTGATCGATCACCAACCTGCATTTGGCAAGCGTGGTGGTTATCTTAGTGGGGCCCGCCGAGGTCTCCCTCTTGCAGTAGCACTTCGACCCATCGGGATCTTTTGTGCAAGAGCGTGGTGGTTAATCCAATACCCATCAATTGCGATAATGACTTGATTTCTACGATGGAGGCCTTTGCCTAGCTCTGTTACATTATATTTTAGGCTATTCTATTACCCATGTTTAAAAAATATAACTTATATGTTGTTAAATATAAAAAAAAATTACTTACCATGAGCTTAGATGAATCACTTCCCTGTTGTTATGTAAAATCCAAAAGGATAGAATGAATGCTCTACATCAACAACATAAGCTTTCATTGTATTGCCACAATGTTAATTATTAACTCTTTGATTATTTACATACTAGCTGTGCCCTGCGGTTTCACCCGCGTTAATTAGCGACTGTTCCACACCTATTAGTCATAGCGTGATGTAATATAGCCTATAGCCTTCCTCAATAAATGGACTATTCAACACAAAAAGAATTTTTCAATTCGAACCAGTAGTTCCTGAGATTAGCGCGTTCAAACAAACAAACAAACAAACAAACAAACTCTTCAGCTTTATAATATTAGTATAGATAATTTTACGCAAATATTGTTGCGAACAAATTACAATTTGAAAAAAGACAAAGTGTTGAAAAAAATATTAATTGAAAATATAATTGAATAGGGCTCTTTTGGCTTATAAAGTAAAAGTAGATAGTGTTGATTAATTTCGGCGAGTTGGATTGAGCCACGATAGCATAGTTGGCAGTGCACCTGACCCGGCATGTCATGGGGTGCGGGTTCGAATCCCGCTCGTGGATCTTTTTCAACACTGTCTTTTTCCAAATATTAACTCTTTGTTAATATTTTTGTTTGTATATTATATATTATATGTTTTTTATTACCCTTTTCATTCATATCCTAAACATCTTATTATATATATAGATAACTTCAGCTTACTAAATTTAAATTTTTATTCTTTGTGTATTTTCTATATATCATAATGTTTTATTGTATTTGTTGTTTTTAGTACTTTATTATTTACTTTTGCGTCTTTATTTTGTAGTTGCAATAAGTAAAGTAATGTAATTGCCATATACTTACACTGTCTCACTGCTGCTAAATACCTCCATCATTGAAATCAAGTCGTCGTCATAATAACTGCTAATCACCATGCTAAAGTGTAGCAGATTTAAAAAACTTTAAAATAACGTAATCTTATTGATAACTAGTAGACCCGGCGGACTTCGTACCGCTTTGACAGTTTCCATTCATGCCCGTGGGAATATCGGGATAAATATCCTATGTGTTAATACAGGCTATAAACTATCTGTATGCCGAATTTCATCCAAATCCATACATACGTTGCAGCGTGAAGAATCAAAAAATATACACACATACACACAAACTTTCGTATTTATAATATTAGTGTGAGTCTTTTTTTTTGTTTTGTGTACAGATCTCCAAACTTCAGTATAAAGATGACACTAAATGATGATGTCTATTATTTATTTATTTATTTATTTATTTATTTATTTATTTACTAACAAATTGTACACCAATAATGTTTCATACGGTTTCACTCACAGTTGACATGTGTACAGAGTTAAGATTTGTTTAAAATTTATAGCTGTCATACAAATGTTATTTATGTTTGAAACAAATTAAAATAGACGAGACGTCGATAACTCTTCTAACTGTTATTGTGTTCTCGAATTGCCATTCTTTATGAGAGAAGTAGTAGAAAATAAATATTAAACCCATTTTAATAATGGCATGCAATGAATGCAGCATTCTTAGAAATAATAATTTATTACCTATTATTACAGTACTATTGGTTGCCAATCGGCGTCTGCCTTAGCATAAGCCTAGATTTCGAAGATAGCTGTGTCATATTTTTATTATTTGCCTACTATAATTTCCTCAGTAATCGTTTGCGGAGTTTTCCAAGGTGGCAATAGAAAAAAGTGTAATGTTAGGATGAACAGTATTTAAAAAAAATTATAACTAAAAATAATATAGTCGAGAGGTTTGTTTATGCGGCATCCGCAGCGTTTAATGCAATGCTGTTGACGCGTATAAGGATGCTTCGTACAAACAATCGTAGTTATTACCTTTAATAGATAAGGTTGTATTATAAAACTTACCCTAAAATGACATTTAGGTTTCACCAGATTCTAATACAGTATTCAAGCACATATTAAACTGTTTATTTTTCCTAATGGCAGTATTCCGAGATATACATACAAAAATTCCCGTGGACGACTCCCACTCGCGCGACCTGGCGGCGCAGCCCGATTGCGTCTACATGGACGCTATGGGCTTCGGCATGGGATGCTGCTGCCTGCAGCTCACCTTCCAGGCATGCTGCATCATAGAGGCGCGCACGCTGTACGACCAGCTCGCGCCGTTGTGCCCCATTATGGTAACTACGCCCTCCCAGCGCCTGTAGTTCTACGCACGTGTGCTGCATGCAGCTACTGCCTGCAGCTCACCTTCCAGGCGTGCTGCATCATATAGGGGGGCACGCTGCACGACTGGCTCACGCCGCTGTGCCCCATTATGGTAATTACACCCTCCCAGCGCCTGCAGCTCTACGCACGTGTGCTGCATGCAGCTACTGCCTGCAGCTCACCTTCCAGGCGTGCTGCATCATAGAGGCGCGCACGCTGTACGACCAGCTCGCGCCGCTGTGCCCCATTATGGTAACTACACCCTCCCAGCGCCTGTAGCTCTACGCACGTGTGCTGCATGCTGCTTCTGCCTGCAGCTCACCTTCCAGGCGTGCTGCATCATAGAGGCGCGCACGCTGTACGACCAGCTCGCGCCGCTGTGCCCCATTATGGTAACTACACCCTCCCCGCGCCTGCAGCTCTACGCACGTGTGCTGCATGCAGTTCACCTTTCAGGCTTGCGGCCCCAACGTTGTACGACCAGCTCGCGCTGCTGAGCCCATTATGATAACTACACCCTCCCGGCGCGGCGCCTGCAGTTCTGTACATGTGTGCTGCAAGTATTTGCTACCAGCAACTTACCTGTGCAGGCGTGCTGGTCAACATAAAAAAGGGGAAATAAATAGGTAAAAATGGATTTTATTAAGTCTCATTCCCAGAAGAAAGAAAAAACACTTCATTTTAAAGAATTCCTATTAGCTAGCCTATTTTCAAAATAGTCGATAGTCATTCATCATCATCATCAGCTCATTTTATGCCCCCACTGCTGGGGCACGAGCCTTCCCTATGGATGGATAGTCATTACGAGATATAAATAAGGTGCATTTTCCGTAGCTGGCGCTATCAGCGGCATCGCCTGCGTACCGAGGCTTCCTGACGGACGTGGACTGTCGCTGGAACGTGATCGCGGCTTCCGTGGACTGCCGCACGCGCGAGGAGCGTGGCCTCCAGCCGCTCGCCACCAACAAGTTCCGCATTCAGAAGTCCCGATATGACTCTATCGACTCCTACCTCTCCCCGGAGCATGAGAAGTGAGTAAAGTTTATTGGCCTGTTTGTTTAAGACTATAAACGAACATTGTATATAGTCTTAATACTATCGCACGTACAGACTAGAGCCAATCGCCAACAATAAGTTTTACATACGCAAGTCTCTTTATGAGCCGTTTCCCAGGAGTATAAAAAGTGAGCAAATACTAAATAATATGCTATCATTCGAACTTGATAGCCTATTTCTATATTAGGATATTCCATGTTTGTGTTATGTTTTTTTTGGAGAGAGTTTGCTTATGGCCTCAAAGACATTTTCAGCGTCATCGGACTTATATTTCTATATAGTGTAACTTATTTTTCACTGTAGTAAATTTTATATTATTTCGTCTCTAAGTGATGTCTGTTACTTGAGATTGAACTTATAATAATTATGTTATTTGCATGTAGTGGTACCTATAAGTAAAGTATTATTAATTTTTTGTAAGAAACAATGTATGTTCTAGTAAGTTTTTGTGTAATTGCTTTGTTGGTTACCCCAGTAAATAAATAAAATAAATAAATAAAAAAAAAATTGTCCTAATACTATCTCGCATGCACAAACACGGCCGCCAAGTACAATTGAATTCTATTGTGTCTGGGCCCGAAAGCGTCTGTGTATTTAATAGTTTTGCATACGCGAGTCTAGATAAAAATTTCTTACCTCTCAAATTAATGTTGATAAATGAACCATGAGAAATTGCACTCAACAGTGACGATTAACGACTTAAGCAGACACCCACTACACTAACTTAAAAATAATAATAATCGCGATGATCACCGTTAGTGATAACATTGCGAAACGATTGATGACATAACATCATGTAATTTGACTAATGAAAATGGCAAACGAATTTGTTCGTATCCTCATTGAATGAGGATAAGAACCATTTTTACCGTTACCTTTATTTCCAAATGAATAGGAAATTATTTCAGATAAAAATTGAAACTTTATACGGATATATTACATACATTGATTTTAAATAATTTTTTAATCCTGATGTTTTGAGTCATTTGAAAGGAGTGGTGGAATGGCAAAACAAAATGTCAGTATAAAATAATATGTAAAATTAACGCCATTAAAAACATAAAGGGTATCTGTTAGGTTAATTAACATCAGCGTTGTAGAGTTTAAAATTGACCTTTGCGACATTATACTGAAGTTAATGCGATTCAAGGTGAATCTCTTCTGACTGGTTTTCCTGTAGATATTTTAAATTATTTGCTCTTAACGATCGTTAAACAGTGCAGCGTTATTAATTATTTTTTAGATAACATCAAAAAAAACATTAAATACTCAATATACGAAAGAAACATTGTTGAATATAACTTAAAATAATAATAACAAGTGGTTGCCCGTAATTCATATTTTTTAAAGTTTTAACGTTTAATAACGTTCTTTCGTCAAAAAGTATACCTCAATAGTTATGAAACATTATTTTTATTTACACATTTGATTTTGATTAATATACTAATTATGAATAAGGTTATATATAATTGTACGCAAATTTTGTTGCGAACAGTTGCGCTGCAGTAGCACGACAGGGTATCCATACATATTTAAGTAGCGCGACAGCCGCGCGGCTTCCGCGCGACTGAAGCGCGAGTGCAGCGCTCCGAGCTTGTGGTGGCAAATACGCCGCGTAGACGCGTGCGATCAGTGTGTTAGTGTGTCTCCGTTGGAATCTATATTGGAAATGAGCTGTCACCCCCTCGTTGAACGCGCGTCTGCTGCGCGATTGTGAAGCGTGGCTGTCGCTAGTGTCGCGACTTAGCCGCGCCACAGCCGCTGTAATATGAAGGGATTCGCTGTGCAGCGCTGCAGTCGCGCGACTAAAACGCCTATATGTGAAAGCGTTCTTAGTGAAGCCCCACATCTGTTGGGGTTATATAATTTTTACTTCTCATTACTATTATCATTCATCGTCATCATATTTACAAAAGAAATATTATCTATTTCTGTAACAAAATTACTTTGACACTGGTTAAATGTGCTAATCGCACGAAGTTATCAGCTAAAAGAAAAAATTAAGAAATTATTGACTTATGTCTGCTCTGCCCCCCGCCACAGATACAATGACATCCCTATAGTACACGACGCGGCGATCTACCGGCGGCTGCGCGAGGGCGGCATCGACCACCCGCTGGCGCTGCACGTGGCGCACCTCTTCATCCGCGACTCCGTGTCGCTGTTCTCGGAGAAGGTTAACCAAGACGACGCCAACGACACCGACCACTTCGAGGTAGACATACGCTAGGAACAATATTGTCAAGAGCCTTTTTACATTTTCTTTATAATGTGCTGTCGAAAGTTCAAAAGTTCATATTCATGCTTTGCAGTTTTTTTTACAAACCAATAAGCCAATTTTGACAAAACAGTCTATATAGTTTTTTAAAATTATCGCGAATACTCATTGAAATGAAATACCTTTAACGAGGGAAACGTATCCATGTAACCACAAACGGTAAGGGTCCTAAACTAAAATTAAATCAAATTAAAAAAAAATGAGTAATATTTTAATGTGCTTCTAGAAAGCGTTCTAGAATACCTTCATCTCACCGAAATGGAAGATTTTGAGAAAACATCTTCTAGTTATTACAACTTTAATATATTTTTTTAATTAGTATTGTTGATCAGTTGGCAATGAGTGTTTTATAACGTACATAACGTATACACAGAACATCCAGTCGACCAACTGGCAGACGATGCGCTTCAAGCCGCCGCCGCCCAACTCGCCGATTGGCTGGCGAGTGGAGTTCCGGCCGTGCGAGGCGCAGCTCACCGACTTCGAGAACGCCGCCTACGTCTGCTTCGTGGTGCTGCTCACGCGCGTCATACTCTCCTACAGCCTCAACTTTGTGATGCCTATTAGCAAGGTGCGTGTCAATTTACCGACACTGTGCTGCTGTTAGTCCTTATGTTTAGTGTGCTAAGTGCGCGTTTTCCATTACTTGCCTATATATTAATGCTACTAAAATTGTTGCTTTAGCGACCGTTAACCTAGTACACGTGTTGGTATAATTTCGTAACTGGTTAGTGCTGCTACGATGCCATTCAAATTGTAATAATTTTGACACGAACGAATAGTGGAAAAGAATTGCACTATGGCACTCAGTAGTTTTCTTATGCTATTTAAATTGCTACATGTTGCTAGGCAATCAGTAATTTTCTTATATTCAAACTCAAACTAAGTGGTACAAAGATCATGTTTAACATGTTACTAGGTCTTACTACATACCCTTCCAATTGCAACTGCAAATACTCAAACTCGCAACTATCATCTACTCACTTGTGTCTTGAAACACGTAATTCCATCGATCCAATCGACTTTTAACCTTCGCATTCTGCCAGGTGGACGAGAACATGCAACGCGCTCAGCGTCGCGGCGCGTGCCTGGAGCAGAAGTTCTGGTTCCGGCGCGACGTGGGCGCGCCGCGGGACGTCGCGCCGCAGGCAAAGGACGCACAGGACCACTACGCCGAGATGACCATCAACGAGATTGTCAACGGGAAGGTATGGATCGCTATCATCAGCCCAACCTCTCAGCTGCAGCGAGGACTGATCAGTGCTGTTCGGAAAAAACTATGGCCAAAAGGCCAATGAATGCGTTGCAGTAAAAATTAAAAACCAATTGGCAATTGGAAGATGAAAAATGTCACATCACTATTGAGATGACACATCACTATCGAGTTGAGATTGTTGCCGGCACACATTGCTTTTGATAAATCTTGTGATTACTAACCTCTGACGGGAGGAATACCAGGAAATACTCCAACTTTGAGTGTTTAAAGTAACTTTGTAATGTCCTAGCGAGGACAAATATCGTGGAGTTTTGTTTCTTAGTAAAAACTTGGGTGGCTCCTTAGAGCAAGTGAACACGAGGTGTGATCGAAGAGGTGTTAACCCAAAAATAAGCCCTGCACAGGCGCCCCGGTGACGCCTGCAGGTAGTGCGTGCCAATTGGAGGCACCAAACACGCGGCTGGCAAGAAACATGACCGATTTAGGCGCGAGCTGTTGGCTCAAGAATTCTTCCTGGCTATCATCGCCTACTTCTTTCCCTAAAGCCATACAGCTGGGAGGAGCGGCCAACTGCAACCTGGGTAAGTAAGTGGTCTTTGTATTGTGCACAGGGAGCTGTCCTTTTAGCCACTCGTAGGAGCGGCCAGCTCGAACAGCTAGTCAGAAAAGTCTATCTCGGTGCATCTCCTGAATAGACGGGTATTCCACCTTGACAGCTTGGCGTTTGCGCTATGGGCCCCGCAAACCTAATAGCCAGCTGGTGGTCTACTTAACGAGTGCCCTAAACAATTAAAATTCTATTGTGTCTGTCTGTATTCACAAGAGACGACAGGCTAAAGGACTACAGGTAATGTAGTATCTATGAGAATACTCTGCATTCTAGTGAGGACCTGTTGTGACCGAATTTCCATAGCTATAAAAGAAATATTTTCGTATTTACACCGTGAATTTTAAGCCGTTGTTTTAGATGTTTTAAGCAGGTGATATAGTTACTTATGAATAGAAACTGAACTTTTTGTAAAGTAACAACTCTGAAATCATTTCAAAAAAATCTGATATTCCATACATTACAATAATACCTCACCCAAAACGAAAGACAACTGATTTTTTTAAAGATTTTTTAAAGATAGTAATAATATAAATAATAATATAATAAAATAAATATTATTAACGGGATTATTACCATGTTTTTTGTTGTGTTTGAGTATCCGATATTTCGGCACAGTTGCATGCGCCATGATCACGGATGTACTGAAGTTATTGCGGGTGGGTGATTATGAGCAGACAAAACGATCTACCCTCTTCCTTAGTCGTTTTTTGCGCTCGATACTCGTACCACTGTTTCCTAAGTCACTATTCACTCGAACTTGTTCTCGACACACTACACTAACCGTATCAGATCGCGAAACGGCACTTTTGTTCTTTTTGCGGTCTTTACATAAGCTAATCACTGGATTCCAGATACGCAAGTTTAAACCCATCTTCGCGATTGAAATTTTTGTATTTTGTCATTTCAATCGCTTCTCTAACCAATCTAGGTATGTTGTGGCGTTCTGTCAAAATTAACTGGGGGTTATAAAACTCAATCCAGTGATTAGGACCCGATTGGATCAAATGTTCAGCAATGGCCGATTTTTGTGTATCGTTATTCTTTACAGCTTTGATATGCTCCTTAATTCGGTAGGCTACTGTACGTTTTGTTTAGCCAATGTAGGAGCTACCGCTATCATGGACGGATGGATGGATGGTAATAATCCCGTTAATAATATTTATTCTAATGTAAGTGACCATGATAGTTTAAAAAGTTATATAATATAATAAAGTTCCTATTCACGAGTACTGGTATGTTTTAGTCGTCTCTGTCTGTCTGTCCTCGTTATTTTACGAGTTGGAGTTGAAATAGTTTCTTCCTAGCTGGAAATCGAATTCAATATGTTTGGATATCAGGGCCAAGCATTCTGTCACCGAGTGGGTAAAAACCTAACAGCCTCCACTATAAAGAGCTTGCCATCCCCAGGACGGCGTGTTCCCCGGGCTGGTGCCGCTGATCGAGTCGTACCTGTCGGGTATGGACGTGGACGCGGACACGCACTGCTCCGTGCAGCAGTACCTCAAGCTCATCCAGAAGCGCGCCGCCGGCGACATCCACACCATGGCCGCCTGGATGCGGCACTTCGTCACCACGCACCCGCAGTACAAGTGAGTAACACTGACTGTTTAGTAAGTAGCCGCTGGATGCGAACAGCATAACCGATCGTTGTGGAGATTCTAGAGGGAGGCCTTTGTTCAGCAGTGGACGTCTTTCGTAATGATGGAGATGATAAATTTGTTTTATGTTACTGAGTCGGCAACAACAAGATACTTCGAATTTATACCTACACTACTGGATGTCTAGTGAGAGTTTTGTCAAGTAAAACTATTGCTAACCGTTAACAACCAAAGTTATTAGTAATTGTAGGTATTGTAAGCCAAGATTTTAAAGTAGCCATGTACATATATATGGGAGTCGAACGTCTGTCCTTAGGGTCCGACACCGGTGATCTAATCACAAAACTACAGTGGAACTTTTTTAAGATAATTAACATTAATAAAGGAGTAACTTATCAAACACTTTACTTGTCGATGGCCCTAAACCTAAAAGTTACTTTTACAAGCTTCACTTTCACTCACCATCCTAAATAACCGTCACTTACCCTTTCACAAAAGGCACGACTCCGTGGTATCCGAGAAGATAAACTACGACCTGCTAAAGACCGCGCACGGGATCCAAACGGGCGCAATCCCTGCGCCCACGCTGCTCGGCGGCAGCAACGTGTCCAAGACCAACGAGGATATTCCCAAGGCGTTCAGCAAGATGCTCAGCAAGGACTGCCCGTAACGCCGCAGACGCCGCAAACGCCCCAAGCGACCGTGCCTTCTCTGTCTAGGAACATCCATTTGTGACGTCACACTGTCATGTTATAAAGAGCGATTCACAAACCGGTGGCTGACACTTGTTACTCGTTTCGAGAGCTTTCAATTACGTTAAAAATTAGGTAATATCATACAAAGATAATGTGCCTGGATGGATGCCTTGACTATCAAGAACATTAATTTGTGACGTCACACATGTTCTGTCACCGTTTCGGGTACCGGCCATTTTGTACGTGCGCTTACGGACTTTTTATCTAAAGTCTAAGCGAAGCAGGAATAAATATTTATAAAATACAGTAAAAAAAATTAAATGCCTACCCGACCCAGCCAGGAATTCAATTTTTTTACTGTAAATTATAAATATTTAATTCAGCTTCAGTGCAGTAATTAGCACTTAAAAATAAAAAGTAAAAAGAAGCAGAAATAACTTAGTCTCAGTATTCTATTTACCAAAGCTTTCATTCCAGAATACATACATATGGCATAAGTCGGTAAACCTTTTGTCGCTTTGCTAGTTTCATGAAATTAATTCCTACAAAATAGCCCTTTTTGACATAATAATGTCACGTGACGTCATTTATGGATGGAACAAATGCACTAATCTCTACCAAACAACGCGTTGTTGAATTTGCCTTAATTATATTATATTATTATGTACTTTAACTATGTAATAAAATATAATTTACCTACGATAGTTGTTGCTGTTTGTCTGTTATCATAACAGATAATTTGCCGGTGAATTTAAAATTATTAGTTTTTAATTATGTAATCTACGTTACTATTGTAGGTTATGTCTTGATAAGGATGGTATGGTGATAATAAACATATATTTGAATATAGTTGATCACTCGAAATTAAATATGAGTAAAAACTAAGACCATTATCATTATAGATATTTGAAGAATGTACGTTTACAAATAGATGTTTACAATTTTTGATAATGGGGTAGAGCTTGGGTTTAGTTATATTTTAAGTACCTTACAAATAAATATAGGAAAAACTCCGAATAGTTATTCCGTGTTTTGTTCGTTTTTTTAATGCTTTATAAGACAGCTCTTGACCTCGATCTCGCCTGATGGTGAGCGTAGATGAGGTCTACGATGGAGCGAGCTGCCCCAGAAGATGCCTATTAACTCTCGCCTTGAAGTATCAAATCATCGTATCAAATAAACGTCATTTCAAATTAGAGTAAAAGAGACAAAACACGGGATAACTATTCGAAGCTTATTCTTTATTTATTTTAAGGCCCTAATAGTTTAATTTTTATGATTACCACAAACATGAATTATTATTATACGGACATTATTTTGTTATTGTTAATTTTTTCTTATCGAAATGGCACTGAGACTGAATATATATTGACAGATACTATCAACAGGGAGCTGATGTGATAAGTTCACAAAGTGCCATAATTATCACAAAGTATGCTATTATTTTTACGATGCAAAATATAATTGCAATTTAGTACAAACTAGACATTTCAAATAGAAGCTGTAAGGGTGCCATGATATTTTATCGCGATTCAATATGGTCCTTACATTGAATGTTGCACTTTTGTATTTCTTCAAACGTACTATATGAACGCGATCTTAAAATATACGAAAATGAAACGTCAGTGTAGAACCTATTAGCTTGCGATATGATCATAACTACGAAAGCCTCGCCCAAACACAGGCGGGGCAGTCTGCTCACGCGGGCAACGTGCCCGGGGCACGTTTAGTGCACAATAGCGCGGTCCGATCCGAACCTCTCAGATAATCTAGTATGGAAAAGGACACGCTTGCGTGGTGATATACGCTTATAAACCCCATGACGGTGTTTGGATCACATCGCTTGTGGAAGGAACCCTTGAAGTTTCTCGCCGCCCTCAATAGTCCGGTAACGCTGATAAGACCGTAAGAAACCATCAGCATACTCTTCGCCTCTGTTTGTGCAAGGTCTAAGGCTTTGTTTTTAATGTGAAGATGAAGGATCGGTGTGCAACAAACAATCCATATGCATTTAGGACAGTATTATATTGTATGATTGATTTTTGGCAATGTAGTTCCTGGCGTAAGAGATGATCATAGATTGGTTGTGACTAGAGATGAATGGAGATATGTAGGTAGTACTTACTAGGTATATACCACATTGTAGTAAAAGTGACTACCAAGACTGTACTTAGAACTCTATTTAGAGTGGGGCTGGTGCAAATTAAATTTGTTTTTTTTCCGCAAACTTTAGTAAACACACACACCACGCATTGATTTTTTTCCAAAAATAGATTTCATTATTTGCAAAGTTTTCTTTCAATCGGATCATTATAGTTATATTATTGTATTTTATTTTTAATATGTTACGTGATTATCCTTTAGGTATCATATTAGCTTTTATCGCACGTGATAATTAAATAAAAGTATTTTTAGAGCGAAATTTTTTTGGGAGTTTTAATGTAAATGTTGTTTACTTAAAGTACGATTCATACCAAAAAGAGCACGCATCGAGGCACAATTGATCTTAGCATTCGGCTGGCTACCGCCTTTAAGGTTATTTGACGGAATGCAATCGACTGCCTCCCGCCGCATGCTATAACCGAAATAAAACAATACGTAAACACAATGCAAGCCGCCGTATACGTATTTGCACACGATGGTCGCCCGGATGCGCTGACGTACTCGCACGCTCTGTTTGCTGTGAAGCATACTTTAAAGGTTGATATGCATTATATAATTTTGTTATTAAATTTTACGTAATCAACGATAATATGTATTTATGAGCATTTTTAAAGACTAATCATTGCAGTGTTTATATCTGCATTATCAAAATACTGGATGGTTGAGACTTCAATAATAGAATAGATAAAATGTTGATGTTGCACTATAGTTGTAAATAACTTAAATACTTGTGATGGATAATAAAGTCCAATAAATATAAGGTCGCAGCCCCAACTTTTATAAATTTACGCTGAAACATGTTACATGTCAACTACAATAATATTTGATGCGAAGTTATTAATGAATTTTTGTGCAATAATATTATGATATAATGAAAGCACAAAGTTATCTGAATTTAATTTTTTGTACTACTTATTTTAAAATAGATACTTAAAAAGAGTGTGCAATTTATTCACAATCTGCATTATTTTTTAAAATGTGTTGTTGTAAATGTTACACTGTATTCACTGTTTTTATTAGTGTCTAAAATAAAATAAAAAAATAACATAGTTACTTAATTTTTTTATTGAGTTAGTGGTTCTTTGACACTTCGGGTCTCGGTAAGATGCTTAACAAGACAATTATCTATTCTTCGTTCTTACCGAGCGCACATCAACTGTAGGCCCAGGCGATTCATTGAAACACTCAATTTAGCCTTCTGGCAATTCTATGAATATACAAGGCGCTATTTTAATCGTTTTAAAAGCCGAAACCCACTTATATGTATCCAATAACTACATCATCATCATCATCAGTCTTCATCATACTTCATCTACTTATCATTCGTAAAATAAAACTTGGTAATAATAATTAAGATATAATTAATTTAAAGAAGAAAATAATTGCACAGTGTGGTGAGCGGCGCGTGAATGGTGGATCTGTACTATTGATTAAAACGAAAACAATATAGACAGGATCATAAATATCTTGCATTATTTAATTTATTTACTCTACTATTTTAATAAAGCGAAAAAAAATACAACCTAGATGTAATTTATAATAAACGAAACATAATGCGGGCTTCGGTTGTAAGACGGTTAAAAAAACGCCGTGTATAAACAAGTATTGTTGATATGTAAGTGGGCACAGCCGCTAGAACTTGTCGACCAGCTGCAGAATGTGCTGCTGTTCCTGCTGGCGCCACTCCTCGCTGCCCGCATCGCCCAGGTTGCCCGCGTACTCTTAACGACAAAATATGTTGTTCATTATACCTACTTAAAAGATAACACTTATTTCGTAATTTAAAATGAGTAACATGTAAACCTATACAGTATCCCACTGCTAGGTAAAGGTCTAGTCTAGGCAAAGTATTGGCTAACTAGCACTTTCCCCGCGACTTCGTCCACGTTGATTTACTTTGCCACCATTTTTCACCCCGTTTAGAGGTTGAATTTTTTAAAATACTGAAATACGTCATTTCTATTTTCTAACTAAATAGCTAAATACCATTTTTTATCGATTTAGCTTCAAAACTGAAGGAATTTCATAAAAACATACCGTCCCTTTTTACCCCCTTAAAGGTTTTCTTTTTTTTTTTATTTCGATCACCACTCTTGCCATATGAGGGTATGTGAAACCCAGGCTTGCATAGCCTGGGTTTCACAAACCCTCTAAATCTAAAATACTGCCCGACCTAGGAGTTGAATTAAATAAATATACTTTTAAAATACCACTAAAACACAACCCCGTCTTTCACTTTTACAAATGCTCATGAACAGTTAGCATCGAAATGATGCTTATGAATATTACTAAAAAAACTATTAAATTAATTTTAAAATAAAAAATAGTTTACCTCTCATGACGTGTCGTATGATCTTGAGCGAGCCTCCGCGGAGGGACAGTACTCGCTGCACGCGTTGCTTTATAGCCGGGGGGCCCGCTGTGCACACCTGCCCAGTACACAGAACGGATCGTATCATATGTGATTTATATATGCTACAGGGTGCCTAGTGTGACGTTTGTTTACTATCCGTATTCATTCGATTACGTTTACGAAAACGAAAATTAGTATGGCATTGAAGCAGCGCCTCCTGGCGACATACGAAAAAGAGTTAAAATTTTGCCATATTACTAGATCGTTCGATAAGTCCTGAGACTTACTTGGAGATAATAAATAAATAAATGTTTCCCACACTCACACCAATTATCTAGCCCCAAGAAAAGCTTCCTTAAGAAACTCGTTATATGGTTAACTAGACAACGGATAAACATACTTAATATACTTAAATACATACTTATTATACATAGGAAACACCCAGACCCGAAACAATAAAGAAAAACAGATATTTCTAAATTGATCCGACCGGGGATCGAACCCGGGACCTCAGAGATAGCGACGCCATAAAAACAGGTGTGCAAGCCACTCGACCAAGGAGGTCGTCATCGATCGAGATGGCGCATATATTAAAAACTCTTTTGATTTTTAGAAAGTACTGGCCATCAAATGATGTTTAAAATTTTTGAAAATCGAACAATTTGATTTACATTTATTTAAGTGACGCTACTTTTTTAATTCCGAAAACAATGGAAAAAAACGAGTTTCGTGTGTTGATAAAACATTGTTTATAATAGGAAAAAACACAGTTCCAGCACAGCAATGGCTTCTAAAGTGTTATCCGGAATCTGCTCCATCTAAACCTGTCATTTGTCGGTGGTATGCCGATTTCAAACGCGGTCGTATGGACAAAAAAGATGCTGAACGCTCTGGTCGTCTAAATAAAGCAGTGACCCAACAAAACATCAACCAAGTCCTGAAAATCGTGAAAGAAGATCAAAGAGTGCGCAAGATAGCTGAGATATTGATGATTTCAACTGGTAGTGTTTTCACTATTTTACATCAAAATTTGGCCATGAAAAAGCTTTTTTCCAAATGGGTACCGCTTCTGCTAACAATTGATCAAAAGCGACAACGTATTAATGATTCAGAGCGCTGTTTGGCACTGTTTAATAGAAATAAAAAGGATTTTTTACGTCGGTATGTGACAATGGATGAAATATGGATTCACCATTTCACTCCGGAATCTAAAGAGTAGTCGGCAGAGTAGAAAGCCGCCTGAAGCGGCCTAAGACACAACAATCTGCCGGGAAGGTTATGACCTCTGTATTTTGGGATGTGCATGGAATACTCTTCATCGACTACCTTGATAGAGGGAAACATATAAATAGCGAATACTACATGTGATTATTGAAGCGATTAAAGTACGAAATCGCGGAAAAACGGCAAAACGGAAAAAGGAAGAAAAAAAAACCGGGCAAGTGCGAGTCGGACTCGCGCGAGAAAAAACTACTTACTAGATCTCGTTCAAATCAATTTTCGGTGGAAGTTTGCATGGTAATGTACATCATATATTTTTTTTAGTTTTATCATTCTCTTATTTTAGAAGTTACAGTGTCCCCCACACATTTTACCACTTTGAAAGTGTCTCTCGCGTAAACTATTCAGTTTAGAAAAAAATTATATTAGAAACCTCAATATCATTTTTGAAGACCTATCCATAGATACCTCACACGTATGGGTATGATGAAAAAAAAAATTGAGTTTCAGTTCTCAGTATGGGGAACCCCCAAAATTTATTGTTATTTTTCTATTTTTGTGTGAAAATCTTAATGCGGTTCACAGAATACATCTACTTACCAAGTTTCAACAGTATAGTTCTTATAGTTTCGGAAAAAAGTGGCTGTGACATAATACGGACGGACAGACAGACAGACATGACGAATCCATAAGGGTTCCGTTTTTTGCCATTTGGCTACGGAACCCTAAAAAGTGATCTTTCACCAGGACAATGCGCCGTGTCAAAAGCCCATGATAACGATGGCCAAACTAAACAAATTGGGCTTCGAATTACTTCCTCATTCTCCAGATCTGGCCTCCAGTGTTTACTGGCTGTTTGCAGACTTAAAAAATGCTCCAGGGCTAGAAATTTGACTCAAATGGTAAAGTAATCGCAGCAACGGAGGCTTATTTTAAAGCCAAAGATAAATCTTTCTACACTAATGGAATAGAAAAGTTAGAAAAGCGTTGGAAAGACTATTGCAGTTGAAGGAGACTATGTTGATGAATAAAAAATTTTTTTATCAAAAAACTTTTTTTTAGTATTTAGGCTCAAGACTTATTGAACCAAGTGTTAATTTTCGTTTTCGTTAACGCGATCGAATGCCGAATGAAAATCACACCAGGCACCCAGGAAACTTTTTTACTTCACTTCGCAATCTATGGATTGCGTGTTTTGTTGCAAATAAATAATCTATCTATCTAAACTAAAGCACGAAATGCTATGCTAACTAGATTAGAATTTTTATTTGCTTAATACCATGTACATAGATTATACCTATATACATAGTTATACATATACATACATATAGTGAAACTAAACAATTGATTACCTCTAAAATTGTTCTGTCAATGAGTTGCAGCGTGAATAGACCTCCGGAGAGCCTCTTCAAATATTGCGCATCATCGTCAAGCTCCTCCAGTTCTTGCTACAAAAATATTTATATTTGTAGTGAACAATTCATAAATTATTCATATATCAGCCTATAATATTTGCAATTCGCTGTCGAAATGATACTAAAATTAATATATTATAGCAGTTTTACAGAGAATTCGACGCAAGTTTAAAAGCCTTATATCGTACTCAACTTTCGAATAACTATTTTATTTTCTCTAATATTATTGTGTGATCGTCTTTAAAAAATATATTTTTCTTATTTTAAAAGTGTATTACGTCTATATTTATATGCAAACCTCCATATCCTTCTCGGTGCGGTCGACCTTGTCCATGTATTTGAAATGCAGCTCGAGCAGGCGGTCCACCTTCTCCAGGTCGTTCTCCGTGAACTTGGCCAGCAGCCGCTGCCGCTGCCCGCCCTGGCAGTTGCGCAGCATCGACGCTATTATAGACACCACGTGCTCTGTTACGGAACGAAAATTAACTGTTTAATGAAAATATGTTAAAATAGGTTGGTCCCAACCTTAGATTCTGTTTTAATATTGTACGGGTAAGCAAAGTGCCTTGATCTTACCTGATGTTAAGTGATGATAAGGCCAATTGGTGGAAGCGCACTTTACCCGGAATCCTCAACTAGTTTATTTATTTATTTATACATAGGCACAATAACGGACATCAGACAGAAAACTTACAATAATAACATTAAACAAAAAATAAAAGTACATGCCTTGTGCCCAATTAGAATTGAGCACAACGTTTACCAAAATGGTTGACAATGATAAGTAAAAAAGGAAAGAATTTGAAATTAAAATTAAAAAGTGTTAATATTTTATTTAAATTAGTTAGGTACAATTCTAATAAAAAATAATAAGAGTCTAAGTACCTATTATTTCCTAAGTGGCTTGTCTATGAGTCTTGAAATAAAGATCACTACAATTGAAAATATCACAGAGAGTGCAAATTTCATTAACCTTTTGAGCGCCACGGTCTTCTATGGAAGACAGACGTTTCTGTACCTTGAGGGCCACGTCTTTACTAGAAGACAAAATCTTATCATGACGTTTAATAATAAAAATACGTAAGCAAATACTTTGTTTTATTTTATAAGATATATAAGAATGAACTTAAAAATCTAAACGAAAAAGCCTTAACACCCATTACATTTTTAAATTCTATTCTGAAGATAAAGAAACGTTTATTAAATCACTATAATTAGATAACATGTATAATATGAAGAAGTTACTTTTAGTTTAGTAAGGACAGGTTATTACTATAATTTTATAAAACACTAGCTGACCGGCGGACTTCGTACCGCTTTGACAGTTTCCATGACAACAAAACAAACACAACGTTGACAGTTTCCATCACAACAAACAAACAAATCATTCGTCCGCTTAAGAACACCCGTATCCCAAGATGGATCCTACCTACCTACCTACCTACCAGGTCAATTGTAAATCTAAACCATTGTCGAGTCCACTTGAACACACACAGAAAATTTCATCCTTACGGTCCAGCCGTTTAGAAGGACTTCAATAACATACACACGCACAGAAGGTTGTTATATATAAAGATAGATAACATGAAGAAGTTACTTTTATTTTAGTACCTAGGCACGGTTTGTATACCTACTACTTAATTAGCAATAAATAATTTTGTTTTCAATAATTAAAATTTTTATTATACTGCTTTTTAAAAGTTGACCGAAAAGCTTGTCTTTAAAAATAATGTTATTTTTTAGACTTTTTGCTGTGTATGCAAACTGCTTTTAGTCATTTTGCATTTAAGGCGTTTTGCATTTATAGACGTTTTGCAATCAATCGTTTATTCAATTTAAGCATTTACAGGCATTTATCGACGTCAAAACTAAGTATAAAAATTAGTTAAACGAAACTACTGAATCTACTACCAGTTCGGTTTTTAGTAAAGCCTTTGCGACTCAGAAGAGCTGGCAACAAATTTAGGAGTCTTTTTTCTTTTTCTCATCATTATTGTAATTATCATAGCTGTTGTTTTATCGCATTAGAAATAGGTATCCTGTAATTATAGTTGTATAAGTTTTTTGTAACTAAATAAATAAATAAATAAACAAATCTTACCTTCATGTTGATCGACAGTCAACAACCTCTTTCTCTTCGGCGTTTTCATGAAAAGCGGGAAGACGGTGCGCAGTCCCAAGATGTCAACGAACTTGTTGCAGTTGTCCTTGCCGTCGGGCCCGGCCAGCGCGTGGTCGAGCACCTTCAGCGACCCGTTGCGAGACATCTTCTTCTCCCTGTGATAACTCTAACTTGTAATTCTGGCACCACTGTCAAAACAAAATTCCCTCCTAGAAATTGTATGCGAATAACGAGTTATGGTGCCTAACATTCAAGGGTAAGCTCCGAATAGTTATTCCGTGTTTTGTTCCCGTCAAGTAAACGTAATTTTAAATTAGAGTGAAAGAGACAACACACGTAATAACTATTCGTAGCTTATTCTTTGTTTATTTGTAAGACCCATGATGTTTTGTGGGGGGTAAAAAGGTTAACAAAGAACACCTAAATTCTTCTAAAGGGGTCGGCAACCGCGACATAGTTATAAATAAATTGTTTACGCAAATTAGATTGCAAATAAATGTTTTTAGAAGAGTAATGAAAAAAGTAACTTATTTGTTGTATCCGATCCGTGTAAGCCAAAGTGAGTCTCCGCCACCAACATCCAAAAGCGGTTGAACTAAGTAGTTCGTAATAATGTGCGGGCTCAAATATCACTCCTTTTTTTTATAATTTAATAAATTTATCCAACACTGTTTTGCGACAATCCTTGTCATCGTTGTTTTTTATTGTGCATTGTTGTCTTATTCAACATGTTTTTGTACTAATTTACAGTGAAACAAATTGCTATTCAATTATTTTTCTTTATTTACTTAAATATATTATAACTGGCTATAAAAACACAAATGTTGAAAAAATTTCCACAAGCAGGATTTGAACCTGCACCCTTCTGACATTCCGGGTCAGGTGCTCTTCCAATTGAGCTATCGTGACGTTGACATTGAATGGGCGCCTTTGGCTTTCAAAGTAAAAAGTGTTGAATAATTTCGGCGGGCTGGTTAGAACCACGATACCTCAATTGGAAGAGCACCTGACCCGGAATGTCAGAAGGGTGCAGGTTCAAATCCTGCTCGTGAAAAAATTTTTTCAACATTTGTGTTTTTATAATTTGTTCGCAACAAAATTTGCGTTAAAAATAATTTGAACATTTATAACTAGCTTTTGCTCGCGGCTTTGCTCACATAGGCTACATAACTTGTTATCATTTTTAATAAAAGCGAAACTTATGAAACGTAAGTATCTATAAGGATAATCCTGAAACACTTCATAATTTCTAACCAAGCCAAATACCGAAGAATTTAACTTTTAAAATGACAGATTTCCATACAAATTTTCCACCCCTATTTCACCTCTCTAGGGGAGTTTTTTCGAAAAATGCTAAAACACATCATTCTTTATTTTTATTGAAAAATCTAAAATTGATTAAATTATTAATAGGGTATTTGATTTGAAAGTTATGTGCTGGCTGAATTGGTTTAGAAAAATGTTTACTGTTAAGTTAACAACAGTTTGATCTATATTTTCATTGTAGTCAAATACCCTATAATAATAGTTCTTACTTTAACTTCTAAAAAAACGTTTTCCCCAAAAAATACCTTCTTCCCTTTTTTACTCCTTTAAATGAAAATAAACAAAATTCCTGAGACCCGTCATTCTTTATTTAAAAAGCCAAATACCAATTTTCATGTATTTTACTTAAAAACTGACGGATTTTCATAGAAACTTTCACCCCCTATTTGACCCCTTAGGGTATGATTTCCGTAAAATCCTTTCTTAGTGGTTACGTCACTCAATTAACGACCAAATTTAATTTTATTAGCTCCAGCAGTTTTAGCTCGGCGATGATAGATAGATAGATAAGCTGTATGTTTTCATATAAATAAAAATAAAATATAATACAAATAATATGTGTGTAATGCCGCCGCGGTGGGCGAGTGGCAAAGCACTTGACTCGAAGATCCTGGGCTCAATTCCTGGGTGGCGCAGTGTGTTTCGGATTTTTCAATGTATAGCCTGGGTTTTTGATAACCACATGCCGCCTTTACCCAGCAATAGGATACAATATAAATGATAAATAAAGAAATATTAGACAACATCAGACATATTGCTCTGATTCCGAAGAAAGTAGCTCAAGCACTTGTGTTATTAAAATCAGGAACAACGACGGGACGACCCGAGAAAATATAAAAAAAGTTTGTTTTTCTACATTGACCTGCCCCCCAACCGCCTAACACTCTCGCTTTCGATCGCTTTGAAAGCGAGGCCCTCGCCTCGCTTTCTAATATACTATCGAAATATAATATCGAATAATATCAAAAGCTATAGCTTATAGCTTTCGATATTGCTTTCATATTGCTTTCGAAATTACAAGATGACGCCTCCTCCTCGCCTCGACTTCAAAGTGATCGAAAGCGAGAGAGTTAGGCGGTCGACCCCCTGAATGGGAATCAAATTCGGGACCTCGGAGATGGCAACAACAGAAACTGGCGTGCCAGCCACTCGACTACGGAGGTCTTCTATTCATCATCATCATCATCATCATCATCAGCTCATTTTATGTCCCCCCACTGCTGGGGCACGAGCCTTTCCTATGGATGGAAAGGGAGAACGGGCCATAAACCACCACGCGGGCCCGGTGCGGATTGGTCGTTGTTAACGACTGCTAATGCAGCCGAGACCAACGGCTTTACGTGCCTTCCGAAGCACGGAGGAGCTCGAGATGATAAATTTTTGGTCACCCATCCGATGACCGGCCCTTGCGAAAGTTGCTTAACCTCAGCACTCGCAGACCGAGCGCGTTAACCACTGCGCCATCGAGCTCCTCCTATTAGAGTCGATTATTAAAGGCTATTTACTTTACTACTTAATGTGAAAGTTATCAGAATGTGTGTGCAACGTGCCTGAGCATAAGGTTCATGAGCTGCAGCCCCTCGCCGCGCAGGAAGCGGTCGCGGTTGGCGGGCTCCATGAGCGCGCAGCACAGCGCGTCGAACATGTTCTCCATGGCCTCTTGCTCCTCCGCGCCGTGCGGGTCGTGCCGCTTGTAGAACTGCACGCACAATACCGATGACAACATTAAAAAATTCCAGAACATTCAACGTATTTGTCGGAGATATACAACGTGTAACAGAAAATTAGATTAATAATAATAGTAATAATTAATAATTATTATTTTTATTAATTGTCTAGATAATTAGTACTAAAAATTCATCATTTCGAACTCCTTTGTACTTTGGAAGGCATGTAAAGCCGTTGGTCCCGGCAGCATTAGCAGTCATTAACAACATCCACCAATCCGCACTTGGCCCACATGGTGGGTTATGTATGACCCGTTCTTCCTGAGGTGTTTCCATCCATATGAAGTTCAAAGTCTATTGAGGAAATTTGACAATTTGTGGGAGTCTGATTTGCAGCTGTATGTACATAGAGAGTAATAAAACCTTTTATCCTAGCCAATAACAACATTCCCCAGGGCACACAATATTATTAGGACTTTTTTGTACAGAAGATAGTGTACAAATAAATTATCAGATATTGTATTTACTAAGTATATTATTTTGTTATTATTAGTATAATATATTCTTAGTCTTACCGCCAACTGTTGCAATAACACATCTATGCCATCCAATTCACCCAGCAGCTTTCTGTTCTCTGGGGTATTTTGTAGTAATATTGACAGAATTTCTGTTGCATACAATTTGTTGCCATCAAAAGGAACTTTTAACTGAAATAGATAAGTTATTTTTAAAACATGTGCTACTCCCACATATTCAACAAATTAGAGTAGGGCCTGTATAACAGTAAGCTGATGAAACAACTTGCTATATTAATAATCATTTGCATATTGCTAAATGTAAGGTCTCATTTCATATGTACTTTTGTACAATCTCAGCTTATCCAAAACAACAGAAAAAATAGCAGGACATTAGGAATTATGTTTCAGTTCAGAAAGATTAAATGCTACTAACTAAACTAACAGTTTAAATTAAAATAACTTACATATTGCTATCTTATAACCGCCTCTGTGGTCTAGTGGTTAAGACCACCGGTTTAGACCCAGAGGTCCCGGGTTCGATTCCCAGCGGGGGTACATCTTTGTGTACTCGGTTTGGTTGGTGGTAGGACTTGTTTGTCCGCCTGGCTAGCTACCACCATCTTATCTAAATATGTCGCCATAACAACAATGTTTGTAGCATTGTTGTGTTCCGGCAGCTAGAGACAAGATAGCCAGTGCCTCACTAGTTGAGGATCCCGGGTGAAGTGCGCTTCCACCAAATGGCCTTATCATCACTTAACATCAGGTGAGATCAAAGCACTGTGCTTACCCGTAAATATAAAAAAATAAAAAAAAATAAAGATCTTATTATAATTTAGACAGTAGAGGTAAGCAAACAAAATAATTTTGTATCAAATACTAGCCTTCAGTCTTTTAAGTATCCATTGCAAGAAACCCTGTTTTGCAACTTCAGAACACATCTCCGTCCTGAATTCAGTTATATTCTCTATTATACCTGGAAGTTATAAAAAATCTAAATAAGACACCATTTTGGTCAATAAAATCAATTATTCTAGTATTCATAGTTTTCCCTTGGGTTAAAATCTTATTTAAGTAAACATCCATACACTTCATTTTAAACATTTATATACTCCATTTTAAGCAAAGTTATAGTTTGATAGGGATCAACATAAATAATTGCATTTTAAAAGAAAGAAAGAAAGAAAAAACATTTATTGCCCTTAAACATTAAAAAAATACTTTTGCATAATTTTTTGTTAATAAAACTCTGTTGAGTAGTATTCAAATTTAAAACAAAACAGAAACTGGCAAATACCAAGTGTATTATGAACAGCATCTCTTTCATCTGGAATCTGCTCATCCAGACGAGCCAGGTTGTGAAGCAGGAGAGAAGGACATTCAGCTTCAGCCAATGCATTGATCAGATCTTCTGCACCTTCTTCACTCTCATTTAGAATATCTACATCAGTAAACTCCTGCATAAGAAAAACATTTTTTTTTTATTTAACTAAAAAGGTTTGGTTTCATATTGGTTTATTCTTTTTTACCTTTTTCAATTATAATACAAATTATATACTTTGAAAATTTTTGTCTTTAAAACTAAATGGTTTGTCAACTTTTGATAATAATATGTGTGATAGATAATTTGAGTTACCAACCTGGAGTAGATGAACAACTTTGGTAGATATATCTGTATTGTCATGTGATAGTAGCTCCAACAAGGAGTTTATACATTTCAGTTCTACTAGCAAGGGGTACTGATCTGGGACAGTGGCTACTGCACTAAGTTCCTGTAATAATTTAATTAAATGTATACATTTTACAAGAGCCAATCAAAGAGTTTTAATTATATTTTTTATATGACAAACCTAACATTATAAGTCAAAACTGGATTACCTGCAGTGCTTCATGCAAATCAATTTCACTATCCATAAACTTTTCAGGTTGATCAGGAAACTTTATTCTCATTTCTCTATTTCTTAGAGCTTTCTTTTCAAAGTTTAGTACTAACTTTTTGACCGCTGTCTCATCAAGAACCTCACCCTGTAAATTAAATTAGATTGACGAATATTCAATGTTAATCTTTTATTGCAAAAAATTATGTCAACATACCTCTGTTACTTCAGTTTCAACAAATCTTAGAATATCTTCTCGTTCTTTATCAGTTATTGTTGGCTCTTTAGGAAGTCCTTTGCTATATTGCTGCATCAGTTGATCCTGCTTGCTGTTGGCCATTCGACGCATCTTCTTAGCCCGCGAGGGTTCTTCATCAGAATCCCCACTATCGTCTTCATCAGGCCTTTTTGGGGTTGGTGTTGGCTAATTAACGAAACAGAGATCATTGCCTAAACTTTTACAAAAATAAGACAGATAAGACCGGGCAAAATAATGTTTTTGTTTACCTTAAATGACAATAACTCCCCTACATCCATTTTTAGTAAATAATTATATTACTAAAATATTTTTTTGTAAACTTAGAGAAATTTAATCCTACACCAAAACAAATAAAATCGTAAAATCACAAATTTACAACGCGTTCATAACTTCAACTTTATTTTGATGGACAATGACATTGACATTACCTCGATTCACAACTAACTATATAGGGATGCTTACGCATCTCAATTGAACCAGTTTTCAAATTGAATGATCGTATAAATAATTTGTTTTTAACAATAACGGTTCCTACATTAATCATTTGTTAGTTCACTTCTCTAATATGTTTGCCAAACTTTACAATAAGTATTTTTTACGTCAATAACCAATCAACAACTAAATTAAACTACTTCAAATTAAACTTTTAATAAACTATAACTAATTTAATAGTCCTTAATCTGTGTTAATACTAACTGTAAATAAAAAATTGCACCAAAGCATCCCCAAAAAAACAATTATGAAAGATGGACATAACAATAATAAGAAAGAGCAAATGCATGCAAAATGTAAAAAAAATGTGGTACGTCGACAGCTACACATTATTGCATTTTCAACATTTTTTTTAAATTTCCTCAGAGATTATCAGATTTGGGATATCATGATAACAGAGCAATTCCGTCGAACCCCAACCGGGCGTTAACGCCCGGAGCGACCACGCGACTTAAAACTTAAAGTCGTCTTTTTAGAGCCTTCTTTTGTATGAAGAAGTTTAACTATAGACAAACTAGAATAAATTTGCTACACTCTCAACTCCCAACAACTTTATTCTCTGCGCGTTTTTTTTTTTTTCAATTACAATTTTTTTTTGCCATTTTGCGAACTACGTCATCTGCGCAGATGCTGTCATTTGTTTTGTTCGCGAATCGACAGGTTAATAATCAAATACACAAACGTTATCATAGTGTAATCAAACATCTCTTGCAAAATTGTGGCTATAAGCTTGGCTGTATGGGCTGAACTCCTAAACAGGCGTTAAAATAAAAATTACATTAGCCGTTTCCCGCCCCGCGTTTGTTTCTGCGATTTGATTGGATGCGTAGTAGAGGGAGCGGCAATTTAAAATTTTAGTATTTTAGCGTAGGTACATAAAAAAATGGATAACTTATCGATTGCTACTACCCAAAAAGTAAGTTAAAAAATTATAATTGTTTTGTCTACATTACTTACATGTAAAGTTGACATTTTGCACATTCTTTAATCCTAGCGAATGGTACTTCCACCCTGGTGTTACCTTTACGCATCGAATGCAGCGCCGCGCGCCGGCCTTATCCCTTGATAAGGCAGGGTAGAGCGAGATTGTATTTTGGCGCCCTTTGGTTGAAGCTTTCAGATTACATATCCTAACTCCAGTGTTGTGGTTTTTCGCATTTGACATTTTGCGCCTCTTACCATCAGGCGCCTATAGGTTACTTAAACAGCCGGCGCTGCTCGAATGAGTACTTAATTGTAAAGTTTTACTTTTAGGAACTAACCACTCCAATACGGTCAGCATCAAAGGCAGATATTAAAAAGTTGTTAGAAATATTAAATACAACAGACGACTACGAAACACAAGTGAAAATATTTTCTTTATTAGCGATATCTCTAATATCAGACGTAAGTTCATATTACAGTTAATTTTACGTCTTACCATACAATATCTCATTTTCGCTAACGTGATTGAATAGCATATTTATGTATGTATAACCTATAGTTGACTAGCTGAGAATGCAACAGGTGTTAAGTCCGCCATGTAATATGTTGCAAGTTTTAACAAAAAACTTAAATGGCGAATAGAACACTCTCTCAGCACCATGCACAGTGTGCCCACTAGCTCGTAAATAAAGACTAGGTACCTTAAGATTTTTTTTTTATTGTATTGTTTCAGAATCGCTTCAAAGATATAATTATAACATGTAATACGATTTACCATAAGATAAGAGAGGTGCTAACTCAAAAGCTGCCATTGAAGACGGCAAAGACCTTGAACTTCGTATCAGCTATGCTCTTTATAAATGAGGAAGAAGTACTTACCAGAAAAAAAAGCTTGGTCCTGTACGCCCAGAATATGATCAGAAGCAGCGGTTGCTTGTTGGAAATGTGTAATCTCTTTATAAGTCCTATGATGGTATGTAAAAAAAACACTCGTAGACAGCTGTTCCCAGGCACTTATATTAACTTGCAAAGGCAAAATATTAATCTAAAATGACATAGCAATTAAAGAAATATTATATGCCTCAAGTTCAATTTGAAGAGCAGTCGCCTAAGAGTGCGAAATGTCGTTGGTTTGAACCTCACTTGAAGCAAGTCGCCTATTTTAGGCCTCTTCCTAACCGGCTCGGTACGTTTTCGTTTCGGTACCGCCTCTGCACCGAATCTGTACAGATTTTCTGCTGCAAAACATTTCCTGACCGGATCTGGATGTTTTCGGTACGGTATATTATTGTACAGTCGCGTCAACGTGACTGGTGTTGTGAGTGAGGCACGCGGCGGAGTTGGCGGGGGTGAGACGGGGGAGGCCGGCTGCTCGGTACAGATTCTGTACAGAGGTTCGCAATGCGCTCGGTAAAAAATCTGTACCGAAACGACTCGGTGTTAAAGCTCTCATTTGATTACATGCGCTCGTAAACAATCTGTCTGTAGAGATTCGGTGCATAGGCGGTACCGAAACGAAAACGTACCGAGCCGGTGATGAAGGGTCCTAAGTTGCCTTTTTCCTAGGTGTATCCTTTTAACAGTCAGAGAATGCATTATAACAGCTAACGCGAAGAAAATAAGATTTATTTTTAATTGTACCTGACAAAGCGGTATAGATAGATATGGATCTAAATACGCTATACAATTTGGTTTTCTAAAATTTTAATGTCCGTTTACAGCACCAAGAGACTTGGACTGCCCTTTGCAGATCTATAGCAGAGTGCTGCCAAAATTCTCATGAGAACCAAACGTATTGCTCACATCTAGTTCCTTTGGTAAGGTGCTTGCTGAAGTTAATTCTTATAAAATTATCAGTTCCCATGAATATATATCAATAATATCAATTAACAATGATTTATTACTAATAGTGTGTGAAGAAATGTTTTCAAGGAGATTTTGACGTTTTGTTGCCTTTAAAAAACCTGCTGAGTAGTTACGACCGTAATGTGCAGCTGTTTTTGGAATGTAATGGAATATCAATATTTAACAAGTAAGTGTAAACAAAAAGGTTTGATCTCTTGCTAGGGTTCATATGGATTCTTTTTCCTTATAATTAAAAGTGCCACATTTTTCATATCATCCCCTTCAACTTTTCCAAAAATAATTTAAAAAATCCTAAATGTACGGGAAGATTTCTAGACCTCAATTGAACAATTCGGTAGCTTCATCAACGCCCCATAGTAATTACGAGAAAGAAAGTGAATGGTTTTACTCTTGTTTATATATTGAAATTTCAACATATATCTTTTAAGATTCATTGTCCTTACTTTAATTTACAGAGAACTTCTGCGATTAGACGTTTGTATGCAGCTTCTTGATATGCTAGTCCAAAGTGTTGCAACTGAGTCACTGATTGATCTAAACAGACACGTTTATCACCATTTACAATACTATCAAAGAGCTCACGGGCCTGAAACACGAGTAAGTAAACTAAATAATAATTTTAATAATAAATTACAAAACTAATGAGATGCTAATACCTATTTGTAATTTTGTATAGGTCGGACAGTGGGCTTCTGTAATATTGCATCATTTTAGTGTTCGCCTGAAAGGTAAGAATAATTTTATAATTTTGATCACGATTAATTTATTTATTAATTTGAACTTAAACTATTTAATAATATTTATAGGTTTAACTGACAAAGAAAATAACGAGGAAAGCATGATTCAAGATAATGAGGTCACTGCCATGGAAACCTTAAAACCGAAGTATGATGACACCGCAAAGCTGTTACAAAACGTCATTAGAGAAATTTATCAGTATAACGCTATTAATACTGTTAAGCCATTAACCGTGATAACAGATAAGCTTCAAAACGATCAGCTAATTAATACAAGATTTAATGAAACTGCAACAAATCTAAAAAGATCTGTTTTGCCCCAAAAATGCACAGCTGTAAACAAATCAATCGTACCTACACAGAGAGGATTAACAACTAAGGATACTTTAAATGAATCTTCTTTTTCGTTTCTGCTAAAAAAGTCTGAAAACTCTAATGTAAAACGAGGTAATTTTATAAGAAACCTACATACACAACGAACTGAAACAACGATGTTAAAACAAACTACAAAGCAATTTAGAAAAGAAGATTCCCTATTCTGCACCTTAAACTACAACTCGTTATTGAATGATAGCCGAAAACCTACTAAATCCTGTAAAGATACACTGAGAGAAAAATGTAGTCAACCAAATACTACATTCGACTTTAAACCTATTTTCGCATCAACTCCGAAGCATTACAGACACGTAGAAAGCACAGCTACGAATTTGACAAAATCATCACGCCTAAGCAGACAAAGTTACAGAAAATTTAAAAGGTTAAATATAAAGAATAGCAGGAGTGGACTCAGCCAAAAACATTTTAAAGAAGCAGAGAACACCCATTCGGATTCTATAAAACAAAGAACAATCAGTACAAGGTTATTTGATGCTATAAATGAATCGTGTACGACGCTCGTGAAAACCGTTAAAAATATATTTAAATCCAAAACTACTAAAGACGAAGTAAAGAAAAAAGGGCAAATGTCTATTAGTAACAACGCCAATGCAAATTCTTCGTGTAGTTACAGTTTCACTGAATACATGCGCAAACGCGACGCAGAGCATAATATGAACGAGTTTCAGAATGAGAGCGAAGATGTCGAACATCGTAACGTCGAGCCATGTAAAACCTGTAACGATACTCTGCTTTTGAAGCGTAAAATAATTAGCGACGATCATTTAAAAGAAACAGTAAAGAAATTAAAGATGGGTATTAACTTATACGGCTGTGATTTCAAGGTGAGTTAATAGGGTATCTCAGATTGGTTTTTAAGAAACTTTATGCATAAACTTCAACTTTGTCGTCTTAAAATCCAATTTCTTTTCAGAAAATATCAAAGGCAATGTGGCCACGTGAACCTTACATGACACCGGAAGTACTTTACAATTTGTATCGTAAGGTGATATTAAAGTAGTTACAAAATTAATATGTCTTTTTACTGTCAACACTAGTGGAAGAAACAAGGAAATAAAACATTACGTCGCTTAAGTTCTAACACCGCGGAAGTCAAAAATGTAAACTTTTCAAGAGAGCAAAAATATCGTGCCTTTCATATATCGCGAATGTGTTTGTTTTCAAAATAAAACGTTTCCATTGGTTAAAATCCCTGTTTCTGATTGGTCTAGAGGTGCGTCTTTTAATTCTCTATCGAATGACTTGCAAAAGTCAAAATGACAAACTTTGGACTTCCGCGAAAAGAACTTGCGACGATTAGTAAAATTTCTAAAATACTAATTGAAACAAGAAATCTTAATAATAAACTGTATTAAGTTTTTGTAATCTAGTAAGTAAATACATCATAATTTACAATTTGCTGTAGGTGGATTCGTGGCACACCATATCCCTCGTGACATCACTGACAGTCGATGTTCCTGAAAAAGATAATGGCGAGATAATAATAGTGGAGCTTCACTCCGATTTCTGTAGTTTATTAATTATAATAAAATTATAATAAATGAATAGTAAATAAACATTTCATTACAATTCAGCTTTCATGGCTGTTGCTTGCGACGCAATTTATGTGGAAGTAGATAATATCGTTTTCATAAAAATAATGGACAGCCTAAACATATGAACTCTCATAAAACGAGGACAAGAAACTCAATAAAAAAATATAATTATATTATTATTATAATACCTGCTATTTGAAAAGTGTATTCCAGCTCGGTACGTAGTATATTCAACATTTTCTGAACACCAGCTTGTCCGCCAACCGTTAGTCCCCACAATGCTGGCCGCCCAACGAATACCTGTGAAATTATTAATGTTATCATCATCATCATTTCAGCCCGTAACGCCCACTGCTGGGCATGTTCACCTCCATTTACGCCATCCCCTTCTGTTTTAAGCTGATCGCATCCAGGTTAATGTCAATATCACAATTATACTTACTTCTCGAAAATGTCCAGGTTATTTCAGGTTGTGGAATAGTAAAGTAAGTAATCAGGGTGACTATCCGTATTCATTCGATTACGTTTACGAAAACGAAAATTAGTATGGCGTTGAAGCAGCGCCCCCCGGCGACATACTAGAAGGGTTAAAATTTTCCCATACAAATGAAACTCGAACTAGGCACCCAGGGTGATGTATGATTAAAGGAGTATAGCATGAAGTTCTTCAAGTAGAGCATGATAACGTTTTTACAAGGTCGTTAAAGCGTGAGTGATACCTCTGGTTTTGTGTTTGTTCACCTTCCATAGACTACGGTAACCGCTTACCAGTAAGCGCGCCGTATGAATGTTAGCTATTAAGTAAATAATCTAGTCTAGACTAACAGTCATGGACTTTGTTGTCTAAATAAATTAATAAGTTCTTTAATATATTTTCGCGCGTAATATTTGTAACGTACCATTTTTGCTCCCAGCGCCAAAGCTTTGTAGACATCTGTGCCGCTAGTCACTCCGCCATCCAAGTACACTTCGACGTTGTAGTCTCTCACGGCATCCACGATCTCTGGTAGTGCTTCGATCTAAATATAAAGACAGAAAGTTTGAATTTAAGAACTTTGAGCAGGCAAGCAAAGCAAAAATAACATTAATAAAATGGTTGAAATTGAAATTATGCGACGAACTTATTTCTTCTGTCTCCGTTGCAAATACTTTGTAGTGTATATGAAAACAAAGTTAGTACAAAGCTCAGACCAAATAAAAAGTTAAGACAGAACTCTGCGATCAGCGAAGTGAGGCCGGGTCAAACTACGCCTCGCCGTGTACATACACAATTACACGCACACACGTACAACGAAACTACGCCTTAACTTGTCAGTGTAGGTCCGCGGCTTGTGGGAGCAAGTAGTTTTGGAAAATCATAAATTTATCTGTGAAAATGCCGAATTGTGTTGTGAAAAAGTTTAAGAATCAATCTTCAAAAAATAAAAAACGGGATGGAATCATATTTCACACGTAAGTAATTTGGAAACCAATATTTTTCAATAAATCAAAATGAAATTTAGACGTCATTGCTTGAAACACAAGTGTTGCCATTATGAAGTGTTTTTGTTTACCCTATTATTGGGTACTGTGACGTCTGTGACACGCAACATAACGTTACTTGTTACTTGTAATGCTTATCAGTAAATTTTTACCGACTTTAAAAAACGAGGAGGTAGGTACTCAATTCGACTGTATTTTTTTAATGTTTATGAATACGCGACGCGCTATCTTCGCTGTTGGTGAACTGATTAAGTATATGTTTTTTTTCGTTAAATAAAGGCCGGCAACGCGTCTGCGATTCCTCTGGTTTTGCGGGTGTCCATGGGCGGCGGTGATTACTCTCCAACAGGTGACCCGCCTGCTCGTTTGCCTCCTTCTTTTATAAAAAAATAAATAAATAAATATCTTAAGAGTGGGTCTCATCCCTTAATTATGTTATAAAAATTGGTTCGGTAAAATAGCAAATTGAAAAAATGGACCTGAAATGAAGTCAAAGATGCAAAGCGATTAAAGAAAGTAAAAGGAAGCATACAAGAAATTAATTAAACATAAAGGTTTTTAATTAAATAATTTAAATAAATAATGACAAGTGTTATTCCTGAAACACTTTTCCATTACTTTTCTCCTACCGCCACCACTTTTTACCAACAGCTTACGTCGGAATGGATCACTTTTTTATATCATATGATAACGTTATTTTTGTACTTTTGGGGTAATTGAATTATCATGGCAACACCCGTTTAAACACACACATTTAAAAAACCGGCCTCACTTTGCTGTTCACAGAGTTCCGTCTTAACTTTTTATTTGGTCTGAGGTACAAAGAAAGTTTATGGAAATAAAACTACGACGAACTATGACATCTATTCGTTTATCACTGCTATGATCCATCTGCAGATATTTAAAGAAATATATAAATATTTTAAACTAAAGCACGTAATCATACGCATCTCTAGTCGGTTGCAGACTAGCTGAAGTAAAATTTATGGTTGTGTTTATCATTGATTTTCAGCCTTATTGAAAGTGAATAAGATTCAATTGGTTGGTGTCTAATTTCCCACTGCCTCTGACAAAGCGTTACAATGCCAGCATGAACTTATGTATTTATATTATTATATGTATTATGTATTAGTATTTATATGTATTTATATAACTTATGTGAGTAGAACATTTGAAAATGTCAGTATATAACCATACCGTTGCTGGCACCCCATCCAACTGCCTCGCGCCATGGTTTGAGACGAGTATTCCAGAGCAGCCCGCTTGTACGGCCTTGACGGCGTCGTCAGCGCGGAGAATGCCCTTTGCGACAATTGGTAATTTCGTGATGCTGTAAGAGAAATAACAAGTTTAATTTAGAATCGGAAGCTAATGATGACGATGATATAAATAATAAAAAAATAAAAAAGCGTTTGTTTTCTCTACACAATAAGGAGTTACAAAAGGCCTAAAATATACTATTTAGATACATTGCATCCTATCATTTGTGAGAGACTGGTGCCTGAAATAGGTTTCGTGAGAAACCTGCAAATACAGGTCACCAGGACCCCCCTCGCGGACATAGACAGAATATAACTAATGGCAACATGAGTAAGATGTAAAGAGGCGAAAAAAAAAAAAAACAAACAAAAACCAAAGACAGATGATTTAGGATCTAGTAGTCCTGACCACAAAAGAAGTCAGAAAATAAGTCAAACCCTAAATTGACAATTTATAAAAATAAAATAATTTTTTTTTTTTTTTTTAGTAAAAACTAAATATAAACTAAGGTAAGACTGCAGAATTTCCCAACCTACGTAAGTGCGTATTGATATGGAGCGTATACGATTTAGCGTATGTGTGAGTGAATTTGAGTGAGTGTGAGAGAGTGTTAGTGAGTGTGAGTGAATGTGAGAATGAGAAGTGGTGGAAGTGGAACTGTGTGGATAGATGTGAAACTAAATCTTTTTTTTTTTTTTTTGTTTTATTATATTTAGAATTATACTTATTTTAGAATCAAATTATGGAATATATTTTATAAGTTAAAAGTATGTTATTTAGTCTGGAATTTAGACCGGGGGAATGAGTAATTCCTCAGTTGTTTTATAATCTAGTGTTTTAAGATATTTCGAGACAGTTACCTTACAGACAGATTTAGGGAGCGGATAAATGTTTAGTGCCCGGTTTAATTTGTTGTACAAGTAACAGCCAAGAAAACAGAAAAAGTTGTGGGAAGAGGCGGTTCTAAAACGTTGGAGAGAACAAACTCTATCTTTCCTCCGTTTGAGCCCTAGTAATAGCGGGTCGTACTGTAGCTCTGAGTGCTTCTTTAGGACAGTATGTAGAATGAAAGACTGTCTAACTGAGAGTACGTCCCAGTCCCTATAAAGATCAACAGTTGGGTAGCGAAAAGGTAGACCTGCAGCAACTTTTAAGATCGTACGTTGAGCTCTTTCAGCTTGGAGCAGATGGTATTTAGCGACCCCTCCCCATGCAGAAATACAGTAGTCCACAAGCGATTGACATAAGGCATAGTATACAGTCTTGATCACACGACGATCCGCTATATGCTGGAGAGTTTTGAAAATAAAAATGAGTTTACGGAGCCGAGCTACAAGGGTGTCAATGTGCGGTTTGAAAGAAAGGGTCTGATCAATAACTACTCCCAGGTATTTAACGGTGCTAGTTCTAGTGAGGTTGGGACAGTGACACATAGAGGGGTTTGGGGCACAGTTGTGGGCCGAAAGGAACAGGGACTCAGGAGGTAGATGATCAGAGCGTAAGGCAAATGTAATATAGTTCGTTTTGGTGACGTTAAGAGTAAGCACATTATGATTCAGCCATTCACTTACTATATTGAACCCCTGTTGGGCAGAACAAAATACTTCCTGCCAAGACATCCCAGTAAAGAATAAGGCAGTGTCATCGGCGAACGTAAATATTTTTCCACTTTGGAGAGTTAGGTTGCAGAGGTCGTTGATATAGACTAGAAACAAGGTTGGACCAATTATGCTGCCCTGCGGCACACCGTACGTAACCGCAGCCTCATCACTCGTCCAATCATCAATTTTTACTCTCTGAGACCTGTTAGCTAAGTAATCTTCAAACAGTTTGAGAGTGAGGCCACGCACTCCAATGTTTTCTAATTTTACCACTAGGTGAGGAATTGACACCGTGTCAAAAGCCTTGGCCAGATCAAGGAACACTGTCAGGCACTTATTTCTTCCATCAAGGGAGGTTATAATAGAGCTAACAAGATCATGGACGGCGTCGTTGGTTGAGTTGGCACGTCGAAAGCCGTACTGGGAAGTCGAAAGAAAGTTGTTAGATTCTAAGTAATTAATCAGTCTTTCATTCATCACACGCTCTAGGATTTTAGAGAGCGTGGGTAAAATGGAAATAGGCCTGTAATTATTTACACAATCCTTCCCGCCGCTTTTATGAACTGGTTTGATAAGAGCCACTTTGAAAACAGACGGAAAAACTCCTGTTGATATGGAGAGATTTATCATATGGATGATTGGAATAACAAGAGATGGCGCATATCTTTTGACAATTTTAGTAGATATCAAATCTACTCCCACTGAACATTTGTCTTTGAGACTACTAATAAGGTCAGCAGTTTCCATTTCATCAACTGGAGCCATTACAAACGACGAAAGAGGAGAGTCCGAGGGCAGTGAGCTGGCATGACGAGTTATGAGGTTATTACTGATGATGTTTTCGGCTAGTTTTCGTCCTATATTTGCGAAAAAGCTGTTCACATCATCCACGCTTTTCTGAGGATCATTTGGGGTAAGAAGTGAGGATGAACGATCGACTATTCTATTAGAACCACTTATTTTTTTAATGACCTGCCAAAGATCTTTTTTATTGTCACGTGCCCTTTCAATCGCACATTTTTCATAAGACCTTTTGGCTTTTTTTAGGACCGATGTACAAAAATTCCTATATCGTTTATAAGTAGTCATGAGGATCTCATTTGTAGGGTCTCTTTTAGATTTTTATACAAGTTGTCCCTATTCCTCATACAACGTAAAAGTCCTTTAGTTATCCAGGGTTTACTGATAAATTGCCTTTTTGGAGTTTTCCTAAAGGTGGAGCTTTTTTTAATAGCCGTGCTTAAGTATCCTACCAGAAGTTCAGCCGCAAGGTTAGCATCATTGCAATTTAGGATAGGGCTAAAGTCCATATTTTGAATTATATTATCCAGATTAATGAAATCAATATAATGAGACTGTTTATTTAGAGAAAATATTTTTGTGTTTAACTTAAGACTAGCAGCTACACAGACATGATCAGTGATGGAGGAATCAAAAATTACACATTTGGCATCTAGTTTTGACTTAATCATGACGTGGTCGAGACATGTGCGACCATGGGTTGGTACCGTATACCCGGCGAGCATGCAATGACTAGCCAAAACATTCAAATAATCGTGACAGCGGCTACCAAGACCATTGGGCATTATGTCGATATTAATATCGCCGCAAAGTATAATATTCTTATAATTACTAAGTTTTGAAAGTAACGCATCAATTGAACTAGTGAAATTACTTATGTTTGAATAACTAGGTGGACGATACACACCAATGATACAGAAATCGTGATTTACTTTTAATATAAGACAATTGCAGTCGTCCACTAAAGGCTCCTCAAAGATTCCATTTATGTGTTTATTGTGATATATAACAACGCCCTCGTTTTGTGTTTTGTGATTGGTAGTAGTCGCATGTATATAGTTGTCAAGATCAGGAAAACTTTTTGCAACAGATAGCCAACACTCAGACAAAACTATCACGTCCCAGGCTACTTCGGACCTTTGTAGCAGGGTGTTGAAGTTAGGCATATTACAATTTATACTACGGATATTTTGTGTAATAATGTTTAAGGTGCAATTGTTAGTTGAGATTTCGTTTCTTACATCGTCCGCGTCACAGATGACCACACGGGCAGGAGACAAAGAATCCAGATCTCGGCTTATTGTATCAATATTTTGCATAATAATAATGAAGTATATTAAATTTTTTAATCAATAATTTGTCACGGAAACCACGTGACAATTTTAACAACAAAATATTTAGAAAACCGCGAACTGAAGTCCCCATCCTCATCCCGCTTTGCCTCTGTGTCTGTGTGTGTATGAGTGTGTTTATATAAGTTTGTTTTATATGTATCTGTGGAATAGATTTATATGATGATAGATGATGATGATGATGATGATTAACACTTACAAAATGCACACAATATTACAAAACCTATTCGAATTATAATACCTGTTCTTGTTCGGAAACCCCTTAGTGTACGAAAGAGTAGATAAATAAAGATTCGTATCGAATGCAAGAACTTTACAAATTCAATTTGTTAAAGAATTAGGCAGTGAATAGGTACTATAACACTAACAAGTAGATAAGATCATTTCATACCTTTTTAGCCATTTTATGTCATCCCATGACAAAGTTTTATCAAATAAATTGTCGACGTAATTATTTAAGCCGCTGCCTTCCATCTTATTGTGTATTTTGGTTGATAAAAGTCCTTCAAAGTTAGCTAATCTGAAAAACAAAAAAAAAATTGGAAATTGCGTCTTTGTGAGTCAATACTTAATATTTAGATGGCAACAAAACATAAACACCGAATTATGACCGGGTCTGTCGAGAATTTAAATGTTACAAGTCGTTTCGTAAAAGTGAATTAGTTCTATTTCTAATTTAGTTAATTGGATTACTAAACCTTAAATGCTGGGGTAACGTAAACTTGTTTCTTACGTCAGCTCTTCTAAGTCCGAATAAAGGCGTATCCACAGTTAGAGCTATTGCCTTAAAACCAGCCTTCTCCGCTCTCAAAACTAAATTTCTAGTTACATCTCTGCAAAAAAAAATATTTAAACTATATCATTTCCTCCGTGCCACTGATCCAAGATCGTGCTTAAAATATTGTTGACTGTAAGATAAACAGCAGCTAAGACTATTATTAAACAAATTGCTTATTTAATTCATAAAATGAGCAAATAACACACCTGTCTCTGTATATGTAGAGTTGGAACCATTTAATTGCATTTGGCGCTGCGTCAGCAACCTCTTCTATAGAGCTAGTGGCTATAGTGCTTAGAGTGTAAATAGTCTGCTCCGCTTGTGCGGCTGAAATAAGTTTAACAAATCATTTACCCTTGTTTGAACTTGTTTCTAACCATTCAATCAAGGTTCTAAATATACCTGATTTCAGTTTCACTTTTTTATTACAGGAAAATAGCGAAAACTATCCAAAAATTATATAAATATACTTCAAATTGTATTGGCAATGAATAATACATAGTAAATGTTAATATGGATATTTATTAAAAAAATTAATAAGTACCTTTTGCGTTGGCCATTTCACCATCAGGATGTGCCATTTTCTGCATTGCGGTAGGAGATATACCTACTGGCATAGACACCTCGTGCCCCAAAACAGTTGTGCGAAGGTCGCACCCAGTAAGACCGACCAAACATTTAGGACGGATGCGTAGTCTGTAAAACGGTCAAATCATCAACATCCGAATGCCTCTCGTGCACGAAATGAAGACTTCGAATTCATAAACCTTTTGACCGCCACTGTTTTTGTAAACTATATTGCCGATCGTTGGCACGCTATCGCTTGTCGATTATAGCCCACTGTGGCGCTCAAAAGGTTAATTATTATTTGATGATATTTTTTTGTTTATTATTAGAAATAATTACCTCTGATAAGCTTGTTTATTGTTGGCTAGGGTTAGTTCATCTGTTGCTCCACTTTTGTAGTAATCGCGTGCAGCTCTCGGCAGTAAAGTTAGGGCTGCATCTTCCATGTCTCTCACACTTATAAACTTTTCCATTATTTTGAGTGAGAAACGTTTTATAATGTCCACTGCAGCCCGTGAAACTTACCATACTAATATACATGTACCGATAACAGTATTCTATATTTTGTGATTTATCGGTAAGCAATGGTAGTGCAAAGGTCAGAAGATGTTTGATATGTCCGTAATACAATGTTCTTTATATGCAAACAAGATGCAACAGTGACGTATCATAAGTTAATTAGATAATGAAGGTCTGTGGCCACGTGTTTGGCCAATGTTCCTTATGGATGTTTAATTATTCAATTTTATTTTATTTGTATTTGGTAATAAAATATAATACAAATTGATGTTTCACTAATATTCACCAACTCAAAATCTGACCTGGTTGGAAAATGCCGTACATGGAATAATCAGACCTAAGTGGAATCTGATCTCCATCGCCATTAACATACAAAGCTCTTTAAAATGTCATTAATTAATAGTATTAAATCCACAACATTTACAATTTTGTTGTATTTACATACTTACTTAGCAAATTTTTAATATTCTTTTATTATATTTATTATATATTCTACTCTTCGATCAACAATACACTAGATACCGCCTCACGAACTAAAACAAATCTCAAATATGGCACTGGCTGACTTTACTATAAATGGAGAAAAACTATCCTAAGTTTTGATAATTTCAACCTAATTTATACTTTTTTTGCAAGGAATAAAGCACAGTTTTGATTATTAAGACATTCACTTACGATCTTACGTCGAAAACGACAGAAAGAGATAAGAAATTTAAATAAACACTTGTGTATTTAAAAATATATACAAAGACCCTTTACATCCAAATTCGACCTTATTACATAAAAATAAAACAGCAAATGGCAGACACGAAATGTTACTTACTTCATTTCGAATTTTTGCATTATTGACTTTACTTGCTCCGAACAGAGTATTATAGAGTCGCACTTAGTAATTTCGTTGGCCAAACATTAGCAAATATTGGCGCGTGGGTTGGTTTTAAAAATTAAAGATTGTTATTTCATAAAAACAGTTAGGTATTTTATTATTTATGTTATGAAAAAGCATTTACTTACCGAAAGTATGATATTCCTTCCGATATATTTTTATTTCGATAGTTATTTTTACAGTTTTTGAATACACTGATGCATTGTGGTACGTCATCATGTTGGCGCAGTCAACAGCGAACTAAATAGAAATAAGACCCCACTTTGAATGTGAGGCGTTATTCGCTCGGCCGTTTTTGACACCCTGACCGGTTATCTAGTGTATTGTTGATCGAAGATTCTACTGCATAAACTTAAGGTTGACTGTAGCTATTACTCTTTTTCTATCCTTTAGTTAGTACTTAGTACTAAAACTGTAATTACTAGCTTGGGGGCCAGGGTTCCTTAAATTGTGTAAGGAAGTAAAATAAGTATTAGAACTATTAACTAATCTGTGGTATTGGTACAAATAAATAAATAATTTTATAGTTTTACTGATTTTCAGGGCACTATTAAAAATGGATGACTGGATCTACAACTTTATCGAATAGGGCCACAAAGGGAAAGTGTCATTAATTACTTTCTAAACAAAAACTGAATTATAATAGAACATAAAACGCAAAGCGTCGCGCACATGAGACCACTAGCTTCATAATCATAAAAAGAATGTTCTTTTTATTAAAAGAATGTGTCTAGAGTCACAATTTTACGTAATTGTGACTCTAGACATGTATAGCAGCGTCTCGAGTAATAAAACTGCAAAATCATCTCCTACCTACCTAGTACCTACTATTAATCACGGGGTTTGGGTGTCTATAATAAAAAACAAAAATAAGTTTTGAATTTATTCCTTGATTTTTAATATTATAATATCTGTACGAATGCTAATTCACGAGCATCCTTTTAATGTCAAATGCCATTTGTTATATTTTTGCCATAGAAATGTTATACAAAACTCAACTGACCTTATAATTATTTATTAATTATTCATTTATACTTTGACATGAAACTTGTCTTTTTGGATATGGTTCAGCTATGATTATATAATGCCAACATAATAGAAATCTTGCTGTTAAAGCTTACACTGACTTTAATAACAAAAATAACATTGTTGAATATGCATCTAATTATAACACTTTTTTTTCAACTGAATATTTTAACAAGTTTCTGTCATTAAAAGAAAGCAATTACAATTTTTTCAAAAAGACTGCCTTCAAATGCTATTTAATGGCTTTTATTACATTTTATTCCTTTATAAACATCATTGCTATTTCACCTATCTAAGCCTAAGATCAATCACATTTTATCTTCATCCAACAAAATAACTTTTGCATTTTACAAAAGATACAAAACATTTCGATTACTAAGCTATTATGAAAAAGGGTCACCACTTCCCTCATTCTTTAGCTTCATCTTTGGTAATTAAGTTAACAATACAATCAGCATTTATTCAGATACAGATTAATTTCCCTAATCTGACTTAATTTTTATGTGAAACGTCATATCAAAACCTATAGCGAAGAAAAGTTCAAGCCTAATTTAATCCACATTATCGGATTGTTAAAATTAAACATGCCAATCAATCATAATGCAGACTATCAGGTGTAAGGATATTGAGCAAATAAAAATAAAATAAGGCACAAAGGTCTCTGCGACCTAATTTTCTACAATTAATTTAGTGCTAAGCACTAACACGAAAAACTAAAACAATAAAATGAACATTTCTATACTAAACGACAGTGGATACAGGCCTAGAAGTGGTGAATGCTTTAAGTAAATTTCCATAAAATGCATCACCCGATAGCCTGGATGACATAACGCTTTAACCACTAGAATAAAGGAAAATATTATACAACCATTAAGACATAAAAATAAATAACATATATTACAAAGCAGAATATTGACATAGTGGCAACGTTTTCCTGTTAGACTAGTCTTTAATATCTATATCTACATTTTGTTGAATTAAAATCTAAGATCATTAATAATACCCTTATCGAAATAAGCCGAAATATTAAAGATTGTTATGCTTAGTCAGTTTTAGGCCTATTCTGTAGTGGCCTCTCATCGCAGATCACACTATGTACGACATTTTATGAGCTTTGTACATTCAGCGTGAAATTTACCGTAGCAACACAAGTGGCAAAAATTATCATGACATTTAAGGAAAGTACACTAGTAGCAATTAGAGTATGTTGTATTGTATTTAGAGGATGTATGTCTGTCTAGTGCTAAGCATTTCTATTGGGTAGACCACTGTCGGGCCCAGACACAATAGAATTCAATTTTTCTGTGGTACCCAGAGCACTACAGTCGTTATTTAAATGGTATGTAGTTACAACAACAAAACATATACTAACGCTTAGCAAGATTTCGTATTTGGTATAATAAACGCTAGATAAAAATTTTATAAATTTCCTTTGTCCTTCGAAAGGCACGTAAAGCCGTTAGACCCGGTTGTGTCATAAGATCGCAAACGCTACAAACCACCAACTCTTATTGGGATAGCGTTGTGGGTTATGGCCCGACATACATGTGAGAAGGCGCGATCCTAGCAGTGGGAGCTTATATGCTGGTAATGTGATTACTAATATTAGACATAACATACGTTTAATACAACGATCACATGACACAAGAATTCAAAAATACAATAGGAAATAAGACGTAACAAAATTTAATAAAAAAAACAGTTTACGGAAAGTTATTTACATCAAATATAATTTAACCTGGCCTCATCACTGTTTTTTGCTCTTTGCTCGCTCGGCTGCGGTGATGATTATGTTCACATACTAACCTTTACTATTTTTATTGCCATAGTGACCTACCGCCTCGGTGGCAGACTTGCAAAGCGCTCCACTCGATATTCGGAGGTCCTAGGTTCAATTTCCAGGTCGGGAAAAGTGTGTTTCGGGTTTTTCTATGAATAGCTAGTGTTTGTAATCACCAACTTGCATTCGGCCAGCATGGTTATTAATAATACTCAATACCTATAAATTGTAGCGATGACTTGATTTCAATAAAGGAAGTCTTTGACCTCAACTGCTCAAATAATAACTCTGTAAATTATACCAAACGATTACAATATGTTATGATAAATGAATTGTATTTAATATTATAATGTACTGTACTGTTGCCATATCTTAAGTTGATTATATCTTAAAAAGTTTTTATTAAAATATACCAAAAGTTGTTATATCAAATGAGACTCGCCTATATTCTAAATTATGATTCCTAAAGATGCCTATCAGAGTGACTGAATGTTTTAATAACAATCCTATGACAGGTTTATATTAAGATTATTTTCTTTGCTGTAAGCTGCAATGTAGTGTTTACGGATTCCTATTAAAAATCAGCTTCCACAGACATAACTTTGTAAAAATTGGACATGTAAGCACACTTCACCAAATAACTGCGCCGTAAAAATATTAACGTTAGTTAATTAGATGTTATTATGTACTGTGCTTTATTTAGCTATTGCAGTTTGTAAACCTACTGCCACTTACGGTCATCTTGCATAATTGTTTTTAAAATCACTAAAGTCAACATATTATATAAATGCATGCTTTTTGGCTGGCATTTTTGCCAGGTGCATTGTTTATCTGTACATAAATGACATTTATTATGGCTAGAACAAACAATAAAATTAATGTTATTCAGGGTTAATGTGAAGTTTATTGAGTAGGTGTAAAAATTCTTTCGATTTCGTTGTAATTCATTGAATGTTGTAATAAATTGCTCGATTAAATAAAAAATAATCATTCAGTGATAGACTAAATCAGGCATAGAATTTCTAGTTGAATGTTTCACTTTAAAATCAGTTCTTATTCGATCAAATGACAACGTTAAGATAGCACCCACTTAGCTTAAGCTTCTATAATAGAACTACAACAATCGTCACTTGCCTAAAATGTTATTTTTATATCAAGTAAGTTATCAAGATTCAAATATGAAAGCCGCTTGGCTAGCTGTTATGAAATGCAAGTAGTAAGTCTAGCAACACACTCTTGTTAGTATTTATCATTCCCTGTAGTGTAAAACTCTTTTGTGTAAAATGCACAGTTAAATCTAAAACATAAATTCTACGACGTTATTTTTGTATCGTCGAAT